>VZRU01012355.1:40827-67093 GCA_013398155.1 Pedionomus torquatus
GGGGGGGGGGATACAGAAACCGAATTTAAACAGAAATCATAATAAATAGCAATAATAAAAATGGATGTTAATTTTACTGGTTTACAACTCAGTCATACTACACCTTCTCATAAAGTCTAAAAAAAATTATTTAAAATTTATTCACTTCCATAAACAGCACCCATTTTTTTCTGTTTCTCGATGCAGTTTATTTTTTTTAAACTATAAAGTAAAATAATACATATTAGGACCTCCATTCGAGGAGTACCCTTGTGATTCTTTAGTAAAACTAGGACTCACACTTAACAATAGGTTGTGAACATCATGGGAAAATGGTTGTCTTCCTCATACCTACATGCAACTGAGCACTCTTTATACTAATGACCATAGTTCTCATGAGCTTCATGAAATGTAAAACATTATTTGTAACACAGGAATATCACATTTCTACATCATATAAATTTCAAGCTCTCTCAAAATTCAAAACCATCAGTGCCATTTATATCTCGGAAGGATGGTGTACCTCTCCTATGAGGACAGGCTGAGAGAGCTGGGGCTGTTCAGCCTGGAGAAGAGCCTACAGGAGAGCTAGAGAGGGGCTCTTTATCAGGAAGAGCAGTGATAGGACAAGGAATGGTTTTAAATTGGAAGAGGGGAGATGTAGATTGGATAACAGGAAGAAATTCTTTCCCGTGAGAGTGGTGAGGCACTGGAACTGGTTACCCAGAGAAGCTGTGGATGCCCCATCCCTGGAAGTGTTTAAGGCCAGGCTTCATGGGGCTTTGAGCAAGCTGCTCTAGTGGGAGGTGTCCCTGCACATGGCAGGGGAGTTGGAACCAAATGATCTTTAAGGTCCCTTCCAACCCAAACCAATCTATGATTCCCATTCCTTGACTCATATGGCAAGTCCTGAAATAGGCTTATGCTCTGGTTTCTGTAACAGCTCTTCATATTAGATTTTTATTTAAGTTCTTTGCACCCTCAAGAGTATCATGCCACTAAAATAATATTGCTAAAACAGCAGCACAATGCTTTTCAGATCTTTATAATTATTAGTCCTGATAGGTGGCTTTAAAGAATTAAAAATATCTGATGAAAATCCCTATACATGCAACTGGTCTTTACATAAATCACAGCAACAGACTTTTTTTTTTAAATGGAATCTATGGAAATGACAGGTCATAGAAAATGAGTCACTGTCTGAACTGTTTAAATAGTCATTCCTTTCAGATTTTAGAAGATCACTTGCTTGCCACAGCTGTCCATTTTCTATTTTCAGGGAGTGCTTTTTGTTATTAACAAACTCTTATTCTTCAGAAAGCTTCACAAGGGTAGGTCCTCTCCAGTATTCCACATATGGAGCATTTCTTCTGATGTAAATAAAGTGGAAGGCGTAAATTGCAGGCTGTCATGCATGGGCTGCAGTTCTTTCTGTCAAGTCCAGTGTGAGTCTTCAGAGAAACCTTTGAAGCTGATATGATTCATGCAGTCATGCTCACTTTTGCATTCATGATTGTATAACACCCCAAAAAGTGATTAGTTAACTTTTCAAATTCCTGCCCTCATCTTTAAATGATGTCCAATAAATCTGCTCAGTTTTGAGTCCAAGGCACAAATCAGCATCTCAGCTCTTACTAATTCCAGAGGAAAGGGGAATCAGGAACTTTCAGTCTTTTCCAGTTCTATGTACCTTCACAGTGTAGCAAATATGTTAAAATAGCATTAATAACCTGACTTTACTTGGATCTAGAAACTAATGTTTCAGAACTCTTGGAGAGAGACATATGATCTGTCTAGCCAGTAGCATAATAAGAGAGCTTGGCAGAGGATTTTGAAAAAAAAAAAAAAAGTCCCAACGGGAATTTCTGCTAAACCATGAAGTTTCATTTCTTTTTTTTTTTTTTTTTTATCATACTGGATGACACGTTTTGCCAGCAGTAATAAAATATTCCTTCTTTCATTCTCTCTAATCCAGTTGCCACATTCCACCCTATATTCCTCCAAAGAAGTGAATTCTGCAGATGCATTCCAAACTGTATGAAGAAACATTTCTTACTTAATGTCATATAACCATCCTATTCTTCATCTACTGAGCATTCTGTAGCAATCATCTTAGGCTGATATGATACCCACTCCAACTGATAGAGGTGTAATATTACCCAGCTAATCATACAGGACTAGATCAGTCATCCAATGATATGGAAGATTCAGGATTGTACCTGATTTAGCTTTTGTTTTCTCCTTTTCAGTTCTGACCAGTTCCTTTTGAACATTTCTCCTTTGGTGAATTAAGCAATAAGAAATTTATTTAAATCCTGTGCTAACTGAACTAATCCTAACTTCAGCAGCCTTATCCTCTCCACTACCAGTCACTTCCAGCACTGTTGTCTATATTTGTTCAGATAATGATAAATAGTCTGAAACCTGATGGCAAGTTACAGAGTAGTCCAGCTCATGGCACACCGCATATTCACCTTTTGATAACCTGGGTGTCCATTGCTTTTAAAAATTGCTTTTAATCAGTCATCCTGATTATTTGCGAACATCGCTGGCCTTTCTTTTCTCTGATCTGAACCACAGAGACCCTCTTGTCTCCTTGCCAAACTAATCCCATGTCTTGGCATGGTTTTCCCAGAAGTTAAATCTGCTAAGCTGGTTTTCTTCTACAGAGTTAATTACTAGAGGCAGCCTAACTATTCCATTGGGAAATTCCAGTTTTTGAAGGAAGTTTCGAAAATGTGGGAAAACGGCATTTCACATACTTTCTTCCTATATCATTATCTGTCTATAGTGGAAAGCACTTAAGAAAGTCTGAGCATGTGGAAAAGTAGAAGGGTCCCTTTTTATTTAAAAAGCAACACTTTTCATTTTTAGTGTTAATAACATAAAATGAGTGTTGTTGCTATACTGGAAGGGTTTATTTGAAAAAAATTATTATTTTCAGGTATTTCTTTCTAAAACAGAAAAGCTGGCTTACAGTCAGGGAAAAATAAGTTGTATCAGTATTCTTTGACTACATTATATCTACGTGTGTTTTATCTTTTTCTTAAAAATAGGAATAAGTAGGGAAGAAGAAAGATAGTAACTTGAGAATTTCAAATTTTTTTTTCTTCTTTTTAAAGTTTTATTTAGGGTACTCGTCAAGGGAACAGTCTGAAACTTGAAAGTTAAAATTTAAGTGTAATTCTTTTTTATTTTCTGAATTTGTGTATGAAAACTGTTAGACTAGCCTGTATTTCCTGCTTCAAAAGTCATTATTCATTAGAAATTTTCACTACACATATTTATTAATTCATTGTTTTGAAGTTTAAATTTATTTTTCTGACATGATCTGTATGGATTTGTAAGCTTATGTGGACTGATAATTCCTAATTCTTTGCCACCATTTACTTTCATAATTTCCTGTATGCAACTGTCCTGGTTTGAGGTAAAATGAACCAATTTTCTGTTTTACAATTTTACTTTCTTAGCTAGGCCTCTTCTAACTAACTAAATTCTGAAATTAACAGCACATTGTTCAGAACCGTTTTTGTCTTGCAGTGATAAGACCTGATTATACCAAGGAATAGTATGCAGAGGGGCCCTTCCTTATACTTATTGCTATAACAACCAAGGTCAGGGAATTTTCGTCATTTGCCCCATTGGAGGATTGGAAATGGAAAAGCGTAAAGGGGTCCCACCTGTAAGGAGGGACAGACAGGACAGGTGACCCAAAACTGACCAACAGGGGTATTCCATCCCATCCGCATCATGCCCNTGTATACTTCCTTTTTCCCTTTTTCCTAAATTTCCTTTTTATTATTTCTTATATTATTATTATTTATATTTTTGTTAAAGTAGTTTGGTTTTTTTCTAAACTCCTGAATCTCTTTAATTTCTTCCTCTCCTCTCTGTTACCCAAAGGGGGGAGGGGGGACATCTGTCAACCAGGTTTTGGTAAATTTGGCTGAAACCACGACAGCCACCCTCCAAAAATCTCTGCCTGAAATCCTGAAAAGATTTAAATTCATGGCTTAAAGCACCTTAGTAGCCCCAACGATCTTGATAACATTGTACAGATGTTTGAAGATAGTTACATACATAAAGACTGAAAGGTGAAATATGCATAAAGACCTAAAGGTGGAACAGTGTTGCCTCCAAGGTGACAAAGCCCAAAGGGGCTTGAATTTATGAGGCAAGAAGTCCATAATGTCTAAACATCAGTTGTCTCTATTTGCCCCAAATTAAACCAAAAGCACAAATCAAGTCTGAGAATGTATGAGCATCTCAAGTTACAGTCATGAGTTTCAGCTGCACTTCTGTTAGCTTTGTCTGCCTTGAAGAGTAGGTATTTCTTGTTGCTGGTTTGATGCTTTCTCTAATTATCAAGCTTGGATGGTAGTTTGCCCTTTAGCATCAGTTAGTTTCTTTTCAGTAATAGCCTCATGTGGAGGGCATTCAACTAAGTCTTTTTGAAATCAGAGTAAATTATGTTCACTGTCCGCTTTGTGTCCTTAATTTTTTTTTGGTTACCCTTTTCAAAGTATCCAGACAGTTCCCATATGGTCTCTGTATGGATTTGACTCTATCCAGTTTTTTCATCCAAGTGCATTGTTTTTCTGCTGAATTGAGTTTCCTGAAACCCAGTTCTGGTCTGCTGCAATTGCCAGTGTCTTTCTTGGCTTTTCATTCTGGTAAAAACCATGACATAAACTGCTTTCCTATCTTTGGGAACAACCACTTTCTTGAAGGAGTTATCATGTATTTTTTCTTAAGAACTGTCTGGGCTAGAGATATTGTTTGATACCTTCAGAGCCACCAATGGAATTCCCTCTGCTTTGGGAGATCTACTCCATATGAGTTAAAGTGTCTCCCTATCGACTTCCTCCTTCCGAGATTTCTTCCTGCCATCTTCCCTTCCCTCCTTCCCTTTCTATTAGTCGTTCCATGATTTTTTGTAGGATGTGACTCTAAATAGAGGAAGTTTAACAATAAAACAGAAATAAAAAGGGAAGAACACATCACATTCACTGTCCATTTTGATTATATGATTTTATTTGTTAACATTTTCAAAACATAACTGTTATAGATACATATATATTTCTCTATCCTGCTCCCATTAGAAACATCTTATTGTATCATCTCTTTCTCCAAAAGCTTTCTATACATAGCTGTTTGTGTTGGGGGGAGCTGATCTCACAGTCAAGTGTAATGCCTTATATTCGGGGGAGCTGTTCTCTCACACAGTCAAGTATACATCAAGCACTTTTAAATTAATCTTCATTGTTTGGTCTCGGTATCTTTTTCCTTTGTCCTTCATCCTTAACTGGAAAGCATACTGATATACTTAATTCATATAAGATTTCAGCCCCTGCCCTAAGAAATTTCTGTGCAATTCAACTTCTTCATCAGTGGTTTATTCCTCTGTTTTGCCCAGTTGTATACAAAACTCCTGCAACAATCTATGACTCTGTTTTCCAAATAGTCATCTCATATGTTAGCTAAATATCTGGTAGATATGGGATATAAGCCCACTTGTTCTACTTATTTTAAGGCAACTTTCAGGCCTGACTTTTAAAATGGTTTTTTTTCAGTACTGATGGTCAGTCAGAACACAAAAAGCACTTATCCAACAATCTCTATTAACAAGAGCGATCGCTCCAGTCTTCTTGTGAATTAACGCTCAAGTGTTTTATCAATAGGGTTAGTAATAAACTCCTAACAAACCTGGAAGATTTGGTAGTCTTAGAAAATGGTACAAGGCATCACAAATGCTGTGCTGAACAGTTTCAAATATGGTTACTGAACATGAAGTATAAAAAGGATTTAAATCCACCTTAACTTTGTTACACAACCTGGTTGCTGACAACTGTGAGTGCAAGCTGCTTTATATGCTTCTGAATCAAGGATCCTAACTCAGCTCAGAAGGTGCTAAGCTGGACACAGTAGTGCCTTTTAACCAGTCAATGTAAGATGCACAATTGCAGAAGGACAGTGCTTAAAACTATTAAAGGACGTGTATGTTATTAAAACAGGGTACATCTTCTTTCAGGAAGGATCATTTTTGGATTCTTCCAAAATATACAAGCAATTAATTGTACAAAGTGGTTGAAACTCTGCAACAGAAGTGAATAAATTCTGTGGTCAGACTGCAGAATAACTAGTGATTGCAGCAGAGATGAGCAATGCAGCCATCATGAAAGCCATCAAGAGATGCCTCAAGCTATTTTCTGTTTTCCCTTCATAAGTCTTTTGCCAATTTACTTCTTACAAGGTAAGGTTCCAGATGAGTCCCTGTAGCAATACACGGTGCAAATACTAGGGCTACACTAAGAACTGTAACCCATGTCTAGCCTCAGTTGTAAACATTTGTGTTAGCTGTGCTGTCAATTAGCACAGTAATTCTATGGGACCAGGTGTAATCAATGCCCATGATTAAGGATCTTCAGTTGACCCACGAAAAAAGGGATTTAGTTTCCTGCACTTTGCACAGGAAGAGAGGCACAAATACATATTTATTTAACGTCAGGAAGCTAGATGTTAACGGAATTATGAATCACAGCCCTTAGCCTAGGCGAGGATTATGGCTTGTTTTCTACCGTATCTGTTAAGCATGATTAAATCTCGATGTAACCAATTCAATTACTGACAGAAACAGACAAATCCTTCAGAACAGGCAAATTCAATGTGTGAAATATTTCTTTTATTACTGATAGTAATAGTGGGTAGGTCCAACACTGATTTTCCCGGAAAGCTATCATTAAGGCTCTGATAGTGAACAATAATGATAGTAGCAAAGTTGATGTATACATGAAAAGAACCAACTTAATGAATAAGTAAGACCGTACTGGTTTAAGAACTGTCTGCAGTTACTAAAGTAATTCAGGACATTCTGTCAAGTTTGATATTTCTACCTCTAAAGATAGATGATAATATAAAAATAATGTAAGTGAAACTAATCAGAAATTAGATTTAAAATTTGTGGTTAGAAACTTTTTATGGAGTAAATATCTCAAACAGCATCAGAAATGGCAGGGGAAAAAAAGAGTTAAAACCATGTTATCTGGAATAGACTTGACGTTTGGTCATTTGGTTGAAGAGTCTAGGTCAGAAATATTAGATGTGTGTTTTGAATGTCCAAGCCACATAGTTTACCAGAGCCAAGGATGCTAAGGGCACTCAGAAATCTTTCTAAGTGTTAAGGCCATAAGGTAACAATAAATTCAGACCAGTTTACCCAAAACTATGTCTGCTTGAATCTTGAAAACTTCCTAGGATAACCTCTCCAGGCAGCCTGTTTCAATATTTAATTTTCCTCATAGTGAGGGCTTTTTTTTCCTATGGCCTCAGCTGTTTAAATTTTCTCTCTTATTCTTGCCTGGATCCATCTTTCCTAACCTCCCATAGATGCTGTTTGGTCTCCTGAAAACCTTCTCACTTCCTAGGTTAACAAGTCCAGATGCTCTTTGATCTCCTGAAAAACTTCTCACTTGCTAGGTTAACAAGTCCAAGTCCACTTTTCTCAGCCTCACCTTACAGGGAAGTGCTCTATGAGGCCTCTACACATCTTGGTGACCCTCTGCTAAACTTACTCCAGTTTAGTGACATCTTTCTTGTTTTGGCAGGGACTTGACTAACAAGTATTAAGTAAAAGATATCAAATGGCTGCTCTCCCATGAATGCAGCTTAGGAATTTATGCTGTTAACCTTCATCACTTCCAGGACTCATATTTGGCCCACCATTGCTCAGCAAGCTCATGCTCAGCTTGCTGCCCATCATCTGGGGGGCCTTGTCAGTGGAGACTGAGGCAAAGGAGCCAATGAGTACCTCAGCCTTGTCTGTGCTCCCATGTCACTAAATCATTAAGCAGCAGCAGGTCCACATTTTCTTTGTTCTACCTTTTATTAATGATGTATCAGCAGAACTTCTAGTCACACTTCATGTCCACCACCAGCTTTAACTCTAGCTGAGTTAAAGCTGAGGCTTTCTTAATACCATTTTTGAATGCCTAAGTAGAGTTTCTGTATTTCTGCCTTGTAGCCACTCCTTACTTCTGCTTGCTATATATGTCATTGTTGCCTTGAAGCTTAGTCATGCATTTCCTGTTTGGACAAGCAACTCTCCATCTGTCTGTTACTGGAAATAAAAGCTATTAAAAATACAACTGAGAGTAAATCCCTCAGGATAAATAAATTCTGGGGCTTTTTAGAAAGCTGTTTCAAATTTGCTAATTCACTTCTCTCTTCTGTTCCTTTTTATAGCATTTTAATCACTATTTGGCAGTTGAAATTTAGACTGTCATTTTATTTAGATGTGGATGGATATACGTCAGATCTAGCTGATTTGAGTAATAAAGTTTCAGTAAGAGGCTGTTCACACTTTTTAGGAGCAGACATGTATCCGTGGAACTGTTAGCAAGATTTTTTCACAGAAAAGAAACAGAAAAGTTTTCTCAAAAAATCTGAACATAGATTTGCAATACAAGCCAGTGAAAATCCTAGTGGTAGCTGCTGTCATTGAAGTCAAAGGGAAAACTGCAGTCAAGTCCAGCAAGCCAAGTATTTATATTTTATGCAAAGCTCAGAACTACTGCTATGTTATGAGGTAACTTAAAATACATTTATATCATTTAGTTTCTGTGCTTGCTGAACAGACTGTCATCTCCTATAACAGTGATCAGAAGAATAATAAGCACTGTAGAGTTCTGGAGCATTCACCTTTCCTGAGTAGTTATTTATTCCAGGAGAGAATCATTTTGTGAAATAGAAAAGAAAGAATACATACCATAATACTTGATGTAGGTTCATGTAGACTTAGCAGAGCTCCTGTAACTTTCATGAATATCACTATCATAAGTTAAGGAGGCACTGCCAAAATAAAACCATTACAGTGCAGAACTGCTTTAACGACCATTCATGGAAAGTACCTACCTGTGCTTCAGTATAAAGATGGAAGGATGCATCAAATGGCATACCATGAGTTTTGTGATGGGACTGTCTTCCTTCAGTATTTATATTAGTAACCAGTATGATGGGATCAAGAATATGTTTGTCCTTTTCTCACTAGAGGCCTATTGTAAGAGTTTTTGAATATGATGAAAGTTGGGATCAGCAGTGACAGGTAGTTTTTCAGAAAGGGATCTGAGAGTTAAGCTACAGACAAGTTGAGTATGAGTTGATGATAGAATATTGAATTGGAAAGCATGAAATGTGAAATAATCCTTTTGCTTCATGTGACACTGCTAAAACTTCAGCTGTAATATTTTCAACATTTTACTTTTAGAAAGATGTGTATAAGGAGTCAAGAGAAATTACAAAGAGTACTGGGGAAAGCAATTAAAATTATCAGACATCTCAATAACAAGACATGAGAAAAGGTTGAAACAATTCTGTACAAATGATTGAAGAAAGACATAATAACAGTCTGCAAATACAGAAGAGGATGCTGTAAAGATGGGATCTTCATGTTCCCTTAGGAAAGAATGAGAAATAATAGAATGAAAGCACAGCAAGGTTAGATTAGGCATGTAGGGGAAAAAAAACTCTGTGAGGGAAGATTCTGGAACAGAAATTTGATAGGGAGGTTGAAGAACAACTCTGTCACTAAAAGCTTAGAGAATAGGCTAAATAAACATCTCAGAAGCATGTTTATGGTCAGTCTTGTCCTGGTAAGAAGGAAGATGGAGCATCTCTTGTGGTTCCCCTTATAAGCATATTTTTTGTGACTCTTTATGTGCTTACTTGAGCAGTTTTTCACTGTTTCATTCTTTAATGTATGAAGAAAATATACTTGCTCGTGGTTTCTTCTGTGTCTACAAGTACATATGATTACAATGATAAGATATTTTCACTTGGTTTAGAGAAATAAGCACTCAACTCCATTTATTTTGTGTGAGTGTGTTCTTCAGTAAGCTTTTGGCTTTTGCCGCAGAGCAAACGCTGTCAGTATTCAAACACTCCCTAAAAGTTTTTCCTATGTTACTGGATACATCTGAATTCCATGTAGTCATGCTGAGTACTATCAGTCACTCTGGACTCAGCCAAAATGGTTTTAAAGCAGTCAGGGAATATATGGGGGTATATGCTGATGAGCAGCTGATTTAAAAAAATCACAAACAGCTCTGTATGGTTTCTCACAGACTATGTCTCCTATGTCCACATGACAACTTGGCCTACATCTGTTTTGATCTTACTGTATTACTGTGCGTGACTTGAACTTTTCCGTAACTACACTATTAGGAAGTTTAGATTGGATCAGAGTAAAGGTCGTTTGGTTTTGGTTACTTAATATGCTTTTGTTACTTAATATAAAAGTAAGTCACTATATCATTCTGAAATATTCTGTACCATGAGACTCATAGTAGTAAAAACTAAAACCACTGTTGACCTTACAAGCTCTGCTAATCTGTTTACATCTAGTGTTTCATAACAAATCCTGATGATCTTACTGGTCTTCTATCTAGGAACGCAACATATTTCTAGCCTATAATGAAATCTCAGTGAATGTTCCCATCACCCCAAACCAAGTTTGTTTTTGCATGATGATCTCTTCAGTTGCTTGGGGTTTCCTTTCTTTCCTCCCTCTCATGACATATCATCCAAACATTCTTAATCTCCAGAGGAACTGCAAAACATGTTCCCATGAAAATCTTAAATCTCTAAAAGCAATACAAAAGGAAAAAAAAAAAAAGAGAATAAAACCACCATAAAACTAGCCTCACTCCTTGCTGAATGACCTGAGTAAACTCTTTTGTCACAGCTGTAGTAAAGTATAAGCCTTTTAGGTCCAGGTCTGCAATCAGATTCTGTCATAAATGCAGGTATTACCTTTTTGATTGATTTCTATTATAAAACCAAAGGGCGCATTAATCTCATCTAGGGCTTTAGTGAGGGAAAAAAAAAAAAAAAAAAGGAAAGGAGAAAAAAGGAGTGAACAAGCTGTGATAAGGTAGCATTAATGATTTTAGAAAGCTTATTGACTGTACATCTTAGGTCTGTCTCAAGCTATGTCTGTTCTCTCAATGAGGCTGGGTTTTTTTTCCTAGAAATGATGGAACATAACATTACCATTTTATAGTAGAAGTCATTTAAGAGTGCTTCAATTCTGGTTTTCTTTCTGCATTTCTATGTTTCTATAAAAGGCTTTTGGTCTTCTACAGAGATATGGTAAAAGGCTTTTACTTGAAAATACTTCATCATACCGGTTTTGCTAAACCAGTCATTTCATTAATTTGATGGAAGCAGCAAGTTGTAATAAATACATATTTTAAGTCACGGGGCTCTTGCCCCGTTGGCTGTAATACAGTAAGTGGTCTTTAAATAACCTATGGATGTAAAGTATTATAGGGCTTAGCTTGAGGGCATATTTGGGGGTAAGAATTTATATCTTTTAGATAACTTCATGTGAGCAAACTATACAATAGATTTATGTCCAAATGAGTGACGGCTTTCACAGTTATTACTACCAGGCCTTTTGGATGAATTGCATATCTTCTTGCCATCATGTAATATGATCTTAGCTATGTGCCACAAAGAAAGCTGTCAGTTAGAGATATGCTAGTTTAAATGCAGAAAAGCAGCCTGTGAACCAGGTAAGGTTTGTTTACACACGTGTGTGGGAGTGATAAATTAAATGCTAATGTGACACCAGGACATGCAATGCTTTTTTTTTCTAATGTAGACTAAACCAGCCTCTATTGTTTGCTGATGAAAATTTTCCCATGCTTGATGGACAGTGACTTGACTTGGCTGTTTGTAATTTTGCTGGAGGAATTTTTATACTATCCCCCCTTCTATGGTTTTATATTCCAAAGGAATTTGTGAAAGCAGCAGGGAACATTTTGCATCTATATGCAGATGTTCAGTCCTGGCAATTGTTTTTTCAGAATCCTTTATGTACTCTTCAGTGAGTAAGCATCTCCTCCCACTGAAACTTTGCTTTTTAACGTTATTGTGATAAATGAATGTGTTGCTCCTTCTAGTGGGACTTGTCTTCTATACTAAGTTGGTTTTATGTGTTTTTATAATTTTGATTACAAAAGTAAAGAGTAGTGGGCTTACCTAAACAGGAGGAATGCAGGAATGCAACTCCAGCATTTGACTGATTGCTGGACATAACTTGCAGGAGAGGCTCTGATATCACAAGACCTTGACCAAAACCAGGAAATCAAGTTCCTACGTTGTATTTTGCAGGTTCATAAGGCATGACAGGCCTACCACCTTTGAAGACAGTCTAAAATGATACCAAAACATTTAATAACATTGTAAAACTGCTTAAAATCATTTTACAAGTAAAATTAATCTATAAATAATAAAATATCAGTTATATGTTCAAATGGATCTTTTAGCAACAACAAGATAATTGACTAATGTTGCAGTTATTGCATTACATTGTTGGGTTTGGCTCTCAGCCCAACCCAACAATGTTAAATACCATATTTCTTCCAGTAAAGCAATTTCTGATTGCAGTATCTCCTTTCAGCTCAAGTAGCTTAATGTGGGAGACTTGGACTTGCTCAGAAAGGGTTACTGTTTCCCCATGCAATTGTCTCAATGTGAGTTAGACATCGGAAATAGATTATGAAATATGATTACAATACATCATATGGGACCTTTACAGCAGTGGACATGGAATATTTTTAGCCCAAATATGTAAATGCAGAAAAGAAGCAGATTCGTCTTTTAAACATTTTCAAGATGCTAAAATGCTTTCAAATAAAGACTGTATTTGACTTCTTTCCACAGATAAGTGAAAATGTTAATGTTGCTAATTTTCTGGCTCTATCTCTCCTTCTTATTGGCTTCGACAAATTGACTTCTTTAACCCTAGTTGCATCAATTTATTTAATAATTAATGTCTATTTTAAATACCACTGCTAAACAAAAGATAAACGAATGAATGAATGAATGAAGAATGAATGAATGAAGGTTATGGGAAAATCTTGCTCTTTGAAATCAGTAGCAGACACAGGTTTGTAATTCTCAGCAAACTGCAGCACCAAACTACAGAATAAGCATGTAACAATCATACTGCAACATAACTGTCACACTATGAACTCCCATCTTGCATAATACAGAAAAATGTGGAAGGAAGGAGTAAGAATGACTATTGTGGACCTTCATCATTCTTAGTACTATCTAGCTGAAATTTAATATGTTTAGAAAAAAACAAAACAACTTAGTGGCTGGGGCTGCTTTGAGGTGAACAACACCCATAGGAGGCCTGCTTTCAAAGCTATCTTCAGTGTAATCCAGAATTTCCAGACATAAGAAAGGGAAGGCCACCTCAACATTTCTTTTGACTCAGGCTTTCAGCTGCAGCATAGATTTATATGATAGGAGAAGGAAGGCATTTCTATAGGAAAATGAGGAAAACTCCTAGAGAGCTTCTCTGTCTCATTTCTGAATGAATCAACAAAGAAATGGTTTCAGACTCAGCCCACACTTGAGGTTTTAGCAAGAAAGAGAGGCCCTCAAATTTGTTTCTGCATTCAGGCTTCCCAAGAATATTTAGTTTACTATTTTTTGAATTAAGGGTTAACACACTGTGTATATTTCATTGACATATAGCTCTTTATATATTATAGCTCTGTTTGCATAACTCTGCATACACAGTTGTGATGAGTAAATCACTGCTGTAGTTTTATCTGGGCAAGGCTGCAATATGTCAGGCCTTTCTGAAACTCTCAAATTATAGGGTTGGTTGTTAGCAGAAGCCTGGCTAATCTGCTTTCTTGTGCCATAGCATGCTATAGCCACAAAATATGCTAGTGATAAGAAAAAAAAAGGCAAAGCATGGTGTCAGGTTCTTCACCTTATTTACTCCAGGATCAATACAGGGTAACTGTACAGAAAGCAAGACAATGTATTTAGATTTATTCTGTTTTAAATTGGGTCGGAAACTTCCCTTCAGAATGGTGTGTATTTAATGATAGCATCATGTGTTTTATTTTGTTGTTTTTGTTGTTAGACTGTGGAGTTGTAATTTTTCCCATAAATTCACTTCCTGTCTAGTTGATATTTATATCCCAGCCTTTTTGAGAACAACTTTTAAATATTTCAACAGCAGGAAAGAACTTGTTTTCAGATTCAAATTCAGGCTGAAGTCAAGAAATTAAAGCAACAAGAGTTAAAAAAGGAAAGCAGACAGGAGCCAGAATAAAACATGTAAGCTCCAAACTTGTTCAGTTGTTGGTTTTCGCACTAGGAAGCTCATGCCGTGAGACCTGTCTCTGCCCCAATTAGTCAGTGACACCAGGCAGAGCAACAGAGCTGTCCACAGTGAGGAAAGGAGAGGTAAAATAATGAAGAAGGTAATACTGGAAAAACAAATGTGAACAATGAATTACAAATATTAACTGTCTTGCATGATTTGCTATTTCCAATGAAATTTCTCACATAGTTGTTCTCTTTTCAAGGGACCGAGCTCCTTTCATCTTCACATCAGAGATGGAGTATTTCATCACAGAAGGTGGAAAAAACCCACAGCGTTTTCAAGAGTTTGTGGACCTTTGTTGTCGAGCTTATAATATAGTCAGGAAACACAGCCAGTTACTCTTGACCCTGCTGGAGATGGTAAGAAGTCTGAGGATGAAACCCAAGATCAGTTTCCCCTGGTGTCCTCTTCCCTCTTACCTCTTCCCTCCTGCACTGTGAATTGAAGAGGTATCAGCTGCTCTTCTGCAAATGTTAGTGTTGGCACTTCCTGTGCAAAGAAACTATCCAATTTCAGTACTAATTCTGAAAAAAAAAAAAAAAAGAAAAAAGAAAAAGAAAAAACAAGCTGCTTCATGCATTTTTTCTTTTTACTTTCCTTTAGTGCATTCTTTGTTACAAAATAGCAGAAAACTGCAAAAGAAACTGAGTACATTTCAGTAGGGAATTTCACCCAGGTGTTTTTCTCTAGGTCTTCAAGCGATCATTTACTGATCCCATTCATAGTTACAACATAGGAAAGTAAACTAAATATTTCACCCAGTGGGTGACGTGACAGTACCCAGCAGCACTGCAGCTGACAGTGACTCCATTAAAGTGGGAGGTTTTTTGCATTTTTCCACGCTATTCTTAGAATGGCAGACACAACAAAAAGCAAGCACTACCCATATTACAGCTTTGACAATCCCTTTGCATAGGATTTTAAGACCTCTCGGAGTTTTTATTCCCTTAATATTCTTACTGTTTCACATGCTGTGGCAGATTCCATAACTCCTTTATTGCCTCTATTGCGTGTGAAAGGTTAATGATTTTCCCCCCTTGGCGAGTAGAGTGAGAATATTAAATTAACTAATATTTGCTAAGTTGCTTGACTAAGATATTAGTCAAAACCTTATGTCTAGTGCCCTGTGCAAAACCTAGGTGACTGGTCTACACATGAAAAAAATCTACAAAGACATATGAACAGAACCTCTGCTGAGGTTGAGGTACAGCTAAGAAGTCGCTCTGCTCTCCAGCTTCTGCAATGGGGAGGGGGAAAAAGACAAGAACTTGCTCATCTTGTTTCTGTCTGTTCCATGGATTCTCATGCAGTGGTATATTTTGTTATTTGCCAATATGAAGCAGGAAGGATTGCTCCAGACCTCAGCCCTGCTTCTATGTAGTCACAAAGGTGCAGCAAAACTGCATTCTTTTCATAAAGCATAATTTTGCCCATGTATTCTGTAACCATACTGGCTGAAAGTAGTGCAGAGTGCACTTGTAGGAGATGCTGTCTTAAGTTAAAGAGCTTGTGGAAAATTCAGGAGT
Source organism: Pedionomus torquatus (assembly GCA_013398155.1). Lineage (NCBI taxonomy): Eukaryota > Metazoa > Chordata > Aves > Charadriiformes > Pedionomidae > Pedionomus > Pedionomus torquatus. Next base: position 56,527 of record VZRU01012355.1, read on the forward strand.
GCCCATGCTCCCACATCCGCAGCAGTAAGCTCTGCATTTCTGAACAGGTTGCCTAAAACCGTGTGCTGCAAATGTAGCTACATCTTCTGCCCACCTCCTTATCCCCAGTGCAGTCCCTTTTCTGCAGTCAGCAGAGATAATGATGTTAGATTATTCTGGGATAATAGAGAGAGAGCATTAGGAAAATGTTCCCAGCAGGAGCTCTGAAATAACTAGCTATCTCTGCCTGGCTAGAGCTCAGGTTTGTCTATATTCAGGACATGCTACATCTTCTTTTGTTTCTGCTGATCTTTATGGAGAGGTAATAGTGCTGAGCTAAAAGTTAGTTCACAGATATGTTTTAACATTTGTCAATGGGCTGCAGTTCAGTCAATCGTGTTGCATTACATAATTGAAAAATAACTGGCAACATACACCCCATCAATGAACACTTCTCATCAAAAGGAAATTAAACAAACAGGGCAAGCTTGTGAGGGCCTTATTTGTGCCAGCGATGTTTTGAAGAGTGAGTGTGGTTCTGCACTTGAAATAGGATGTTGGTTAGAAACTGTTAAGTATCAAAATGTTTTAGTTACATGGGTCATTTCTAAAAAAACTAAATAGACTATGAAGAAGTTCCACTTCAAATTAATTTCCATATAAAATACCAGATGTTATCATGAAGGGACAAGAGCAACTAGCCATTGCTGATTTGTATCATTGAAAGTCTAAGATTTCTCTCAATATCAGGAAATACACATCATTAGTCTTTTCTTCCCCTTCCACGTTCTGTTTTCTGAGTTGCTATTTATAAACCATAGTTAAAAAACCCAGCAATAAGGCAATTTCCAAAAAGCACAGTAACTCATGAGAGTAGTAAACTGTGCTCTGCATGGTCAATAATTATTAGTGGATTCATAATCAGTTTGGGGGGGTTGGCCCAGTTTGGGACTTATGCTGTTTCTTGGTGGTAAGCAGCATGTTTCTAGAACTGACATTTGCTACTGGGAGTAAGAAATAATCCATGAATCTTCCATCACTTTCAGAAACAGAAACATCTGTGGGAGACCCAAGAGTCTTCTGGGAGAGTTCATCTGTGTAAATGCCTGTAGTTCATCAGCTTTGCTCTCATTAAAGAATTGATGTGAACTATTATAAAAGAGGGTGATTGCAGGACACAAAAACCTTTTCACTAGTTTAAAAAAAAAAATGCAATATCCATTACTGTTATAAGGATTTTTCAGGTAGAAAATTATTAAAAGGGGCTTAGGCGTGACAATAGATAGCAAGTAACTGATCCATTTGCCTTATGAAAAGGAAGACATCAAGCTGAGAGTGTAAAACAGGAGACAGTAGGAGACAGTAGACAGATCTAAGACTCGAGAATCCTATGTCCCCAACCAAGTCATTTCAGACTTCTACAACACAGAAGCACCATTTGTGAAGAGAAGATCAGGAAACACCCACATTTTTGGAGGTCTAATGCATGGAAAGTGCACACCAGGAGTATTAACTTTTCATGGGATGGTGAGCTGAGTGTCACACACCAGCTCTGAACCCAAGCCCAAGGAAAATGTAGGCAGCTCCCGTCAGTGAGTCAGAAGACCTGGGATAATAAACTGTTGTAGGTCAAGGCATATGTGTGGCCAAATGATGGGAGCAATGCAGGCACTTAAACTTAGGCATCTAGTGACATTTGAGTTGCCCTAGGTGACCTTAGTTGTTTTCTGAACATGTCTTGTCTAATTAGCATCTAGTTTCCCTAGACACAGTGCTCAGAAGCCTCATCCATCTGAGGACTGGAAATATGACAGATATGCTATATAGAGCAAGAAAGATGAAGCAGTATAATAAGCCTCTAAGACCCCATTGCAGCCGACAAAGCGCTGTGTAGGTGCTGCCCAGCTAAATACATTTTTGTTCTTTTTGCTTCATCAGATGGTTTTCTACTTTCTGAAATGCAGACCACCTAAAAAAATCTCATTTTTCAGTTACACTGCAGACCATTCAGATTACATTCATATCTGGCATTGTTCCCTTTTCTAATGCAGGGCAAGAAATTTAATTTGCCTATGCAAAAGCTGCCTTTTTATGTTTTGTTTTGTTTTTTTTCAGAGGGGACAGAAGCTGTTATCATCTTTTGTAAATGGGTTGAAGGCATACAGATAAATAGCATTGTGTGTACTTAAGTTCTGAATGTTGTTATTGTCCCTGCTCTAAACTCACTTAAATTCACCTCATTGAGCTTTCTGCCTCTGTGCTCCTTGCTAGCCCAAACTCTGAGAGACAGCAATCTAACTGTACAGTGGTAGTATAGATTGGGTCAGATGTGAAGCAACATTTTCCACATAATTCCAAAAAGAAAATACACAAAAGAATGAAATGTGACTTAAAAATATTAAGAAGACTTGCAAGAATAAAAAATATACCCCCCATTTCTTTTCCCCTTACCCTATTCACCTCTGATCCAAGCCTTAAAATAAGTGGTGTTTCCTTTCTTCTTTGCTGTTATCTGCAAAACTCAGTGGGTCTTTCTGTCTGAGATAGACATAAATATAAATGAAGAATGCACAGCAGTGACTGCAAATTCAGATGTATTTCTTTCTGAGCAATATGAAAGAGTGATTTTTCCCCCATTACACACAAAGCATTACTTTCAACTTGCTGTGATTGTTGAGAAAAATCAGTAGGTTTCAAAGTAAATCAAAATTATTTTCGTTGTTGACATTTTAAAATGCCTGGAGAGAGCTGTATGGGCAATTGGATGCACTCAGTTGTGTACCCTGCTCGTGTTACTTTGTAAGGGGAATATTTACATTATTTGTCTTTTGAATCTAATTTAACCAACTAACTAGAATAGTTCCATTCCCCATCAATGGAGAATGATATCCTCTCCAGAGGACAATTTGCAATGCTCAAGTCAGGGCTCCTGCTATGAATTGAAGGAACCTTTCTTCCCCATTGACTGTAAAGGGAGTGAACCTACAATCCCTTTGCAGGAGGAGTGATGGTGGAATCAGCAGTTACAAATGAGAAGGTGATGTTGTGCTAAATTGGATTAGGATTAGGATAAAGATAACTCCGAGAGCATAACAGAAATATGGTTTCTATTGTTGAGGTGACTGAATTTGGTCATCTTCCCTTTATCACCATTAGAAGGTTATGAAGGAAGCTTAGCGATGCACACATGGAGATTATGATACCCAAAGAGAAAATAAATAACTAAAACGGATCATAGATTTTGACCCATGCCTCTTTCTTGTACCTCAGTGTGAAGGTTTACAATGCAATATACTCACTTTAGTATTCCAGATGTTGCCGTAGCATCAGAACCCCTTTTCAGATCAGCAAAATTTCACATTTACAAGAGGCCCTTTCAGTGCAACACTATTCTTTTCTCAGTTAGCCCCATTTCATTTAAATTTCTTTTCAACAGAAGAGTGGACTAATGATCTTTCTTTACTTTAAGATGCTGCATGCTGGATTGCCTGAGCTAAGCAGTGTTCGGGATCTGAAGTATGTGTATGATAACCTCCGTCCTCAGGACTCAGACCTCCAGGCTGCAAGCTACTTTACAAGGTAAAACCAGAATATAATCCAGTAATCTTATTTCTTTAAGGCCTGAAGCAAAGCTGTCCAATTAGAAACAAACAAAAAAACAACCCCAAAAAAGCACATTTTTTCTGTTTGTTTAAAGATTGTAATCAGTGAAATTGCACAAAAAGATAATTGGTCTTCACATGTTTACTTTTAAAAAGTTCATTCCTTATGCGTATTATAACCAGTCTCAATTTTCTGGAAGAAACAGTTGTACATTTCTGGTACACTTGTAAGAAGTTGCTTACCTAGTACCAAGAGAGTTCTTCGGCTTTCATGGTAAAACCATCTTGGCTTATTAGCTAGTCATCTTTCCTCTCTCCTTTTAAATGCAAGAGGGGATTTGAATTGCATAAAAAGGTTCAACTTGTGAATGGACAGAGTGAGGACCTGGAATTCCTGCATTTTATTTCTTTTTCTGTTCTTCTTTTGACCTTCTGTTTTGACTCAGGCAAGTTACTTTCCCTCTGTCAGACATAGTCCCTCTATGTGCAATATGGTACTATTCTTTCTTTTAAGCACCTAAGAGATCTATTACAGAAAAGCATTGTGAGTAAATATGTTTCACTTGTTTGCAATAATAACTAGGGATTATTGACAAGGAGCTGTGGATGATGTACAACATCAGTTTGAAAGTCCTCAGTCCTGATCTTTCAGGTCAGGCCTCTGCATTCCATACAATTCCAAGTGTTTATGTGGTAATTCTCTAGATAGAGCCAATGGAGACTGCCTGTATTTGGAAATTAATTTTCCCATTCTAGGCGTAGTATGAGAAAAAATCTCCATCTCAGAGTCCATCCTGTGCAGCACCATCACTTTCCAAGGACAATCTGAGAATTCATGCGCTCTGGACACCATGTACACACGCAAAGGAAGCCAGACTCTTTTGACCTCCTCCTCTGGTGCAATTGCAGGGCACATATCCATCCAGTTCACAGCACTGGACTCCTGGTGAAGGGCTCCTTTCAAATGCAGAGCCCTAAAGGATATTCCTGTAAGGCGGCACAGTCCTCTGCACAGTGTAAACTGCAAGAGGAATTTCCCCTTACCCTTTAGTACAGCCAGAGGGCACATTGCTGTGAATAAATGTGATGAAAGCTTGAACTGGAGCAAGTGAGCCAGTCTCATTGCTATTACAGAGGCCCATGTGAAGGTTTTTGTATGTGTTGTTTATATGTCTTCTTTTTGTGTATCACTACTGAGGTGGTAGGTTTGGAGGAGGCTGGAACAGAGACCCAAGGAGTTTAAGGAAAACCCTTCTTTGAAGGAAAAGAGAGGGACTTCTCAATAAAACCTATTGTTCCGTTAGTATACACACAGCAGAACACGGAGTTCGTTCTTTAACATTTGCTTTTTCACATGCTTTCACTCTTGACTCATAGTAAGGTTGTTTTATTTTAAAATTTAATTACAGCTTCACATCTATGGTCAACTCCTACCTTATCTTTTCCTTTAAAATTTTACATATTCCCAAATTACAGACTTATATTTTCAGTTCAAATGGGAAATGTGCAGTTTCTGATTAAATTTTTAAAGTCTTGATTCTGTCAAATAATTTGGGTGGTCGTGGCTGTCTCTCATGGGTAAAAAGTCTAATTCATTTAATTAGTGAAAAAAGGCAACGATAGACATAACAAATAGGTAAATGTGAAAAACAGCTGGGATTAGGAAGGAGATGTGGCTCAACACCAGTTTGGAAGTAAGATGAGTTAGTATGTTTCGTTGCCTGATAGAGGTTCATATTAGGGTTTGGAAATCCTATTCATCCCAGAGAGACTATAAATAGGTCTCAGAGGCCAGCATGTCCTTCTTCCCATTGGATTCTTTGTTAGGGTTGATGTTAAGGAAATGAAGGCCCTTAGAGTGGAAACGCCACTAAGGTCCTCCTTAGCAAGAAAATAGCATCATGGTGCAGGTCTGTACAGTGCTGTGGGGGCTGTTCTTATTGAAACTGTGTTTTCTGCTAAAATGTTCTCTGTCGAATCCAGAACTGTTGTTCGGATTTCCTTTGAAATGTTGAAGTGTAGATTTGTTATTGTCCATAGAGATCATTATATCACATCAAAAAGTCATATAAAGCTAGAGTACATGTTTAGTTCTTTAATATTCTTAGGGTATGTTTGTATGTTCTTTAATATTCTTAGGGTATGTTTGTATTATATGCACTCATTTGCAATAAGAAGGTCTCGTGTCGTTGGCTCATGAATGTCCATGGATCTCATTTCTCTGGGAGCTTTTGTTTTCTTTATTTTATTTCTATTCATGTTTTAACATAATTTATGTCAATTCAACACATATACTAAGTAATATTTCTGCATGTTTAAACATGAGCAGAACATCAGTCTTCATGTCTAGTAGTACTTTAACTTCTGAAAAGTGTGCCCACATACTTTTCAAAATAAAGACTTTGGGATAGCCTGATAACTGGTTTCAAGTAGATCCTACCCTTCTGTATAAGCATTTTTCAGCCTGACCCCAGGGATGTTAATATATTGAGATTTTTGTGAGCTTTGCATTACCTATGTCATCTTTATTCCTGACCTCCAGAAAAATTCTTCCCTACCTCTTTGTTATACAAAATGCCCAGGTAAGAAGAAATCCAGTTACATACTGGATCACTCTGTAGCTTATTCTCATATCTATTTTTCAAGCTGTCCTCAGAAAGCCAAGGAAATTAAAAGTTTTGATTATTATTACAACTTCCCATAGCTTCACAATTTGTAGCTCCTTTTTCTCCCTAACTACTTCCAAAAAAACTTTCTTATTTTAAAAAAGTTCTTTTCTAGAGGAGTGTGGTCATTGGAATGTTAAACACGGCCAGCAGAAAATTATTTCTTGTTCTAAGTACAACGTACTTACTGTAATCTTTTAAATTTGAGCATATAATATGTCTGCTGAAAACCCCAATCTTCTGCTAGTGGAAAGAAGAGAACAGTATTTCTCTGTATTTTGGTAGAAATAGGTTGCTTTTAGCAATTGTCTGAGTTTGGTTTGAGCGATAATACTAACGGTACCTTTACTGTTCTTTAAAACAACATGAAGTCATGAACAATGTCACAAACATTCCTTTTGAAACAATGTTAATTTGTTCTTTATCATCACCTTTTAGCCAACAGAATAATGCTACCGAAGCTTGGACTATAATGTACTGACCTCTTTCAGGATCGTAAAGCCTTCTCTGTTTTACTAAATTCCTTTGCTCTCATTCTTGATTTAAGAGATGGCCAACAGTCTGTGGTCTCATTTGTGTGCTGTGTTCTTCTCACATTGGGTCAGTTCACTATTATGAGCTGATGAGCGGTAGTGTTAAGCCTCACAGCTTACAGCCTTCTGGAAGGTCACAGCCTCAGATCGTGGATAAACAATGCACCAGTTGAGAGTTAAACAAGAGTTTCTGTGTTTGCTTGTCAGTTCTGTGCACCTAGTGCCAAATGAAACATCGTTGTCTCTCCAGCATCTGCCCTGAACTCAGTTTGATCCTTGAAACTCAATTTGATCCTTTCCCCTCCCTGCCTTCCTCTTCCCTTGACAACACAGTTTTACCAGAAACTGGAAACCATCTTACTTCAGGATATAAATTTCCTCTTCAGATGTCTTCAAATGTCAGCATGGTGTCACATGCTGCCTGACATTTTAAATGTGCCTGTAAAGGGAAGTATATTTTAAACTATTTTTAAGGGATTAAAGTTAGTCTAATGCAATGAATGGAGTTGATTTCAATTGATTCCAGTGTGCAATCTAACTTAGTCATAGAAGCCCATGAATAAGAGATGCAATGTGGAACTGATAGCTACCAGTAAAGCACTATTGCATGTCTTCAGCAGCCTGATTGCAGGGCAGGGGGCTGCATGGGTCAACAGAATTGTTTAAGTACCTGCCATTACCTGGGTCAAGCATATCCACTCCAAACCACAAATTCCAGCAGCTGCAAAACTGGACAATTCACAATAACTCCTTACAAAACATGATGCTAATCTCAAACTGACCCAGCCGATCCCTGCTTCTCGGGTGGCTGCAGATATTCCAGCAAGAAATCTCACAACCAACTGAAACCAGCTTTCACTGGAGCCTTCTGAAAAAGCATAACGAAAACTATGGTACTAAACTTTTCTCAGCAGCATTCAAGCAGTTTGTAAAGGTTGTGGTATATGTGCCTCCAAGGAACAAAAGCAGACTTCCTCCTTGAATTTATGTTGTTTGAGGCATTCATACTGTGGTATAAACCCCATATGTCACCAGTTCAGGGGAGGGGAACGTCCTCTGTCCTGGGAGAGGCACATAGGAGGACTAGTAGGGAAACCAGGCTGGAAGATGTGCTTTAGTAGAGTGTCTGATATCCTCAGCCCCTGGGATCAGAGTTAGTCTGAAGTAAACCTGGATTTTTGAAGCTTAGCCAAATAAGGGGCAAAAAGGATATGATTATTGACCGTATACTATCACAGTGGGAAATATGATATTGAACTGAAGTGTTGTCACTGCTGTACACCAAAAGAATGTCAATTGTACATTAATAAATGTTGCAGAAAATTAGAAATGGTCTATACCCGAAAGCAGTAATGTTCAGGAAAAGTCTGTGAAAAGCTCTTGAGGGCGTACTAGCCAACTTGTTTTAAAATGGAGCCTGGTAAATTCATGAATGGAAAAGTTGGTTATAAATGAAACACTGTGTTCTGTAACATCTGAGAATCCCATGAAAATAAATTTGACTCATTAAATGCTGAATTATTTTAGGCCTAGATGGAAATGAGAAGCTGGATGCCATCAAGCACAATAAAGAAAATTATTCTGAGTTTTGGGGTGAATATTTATTATTATATATACCAGGGCTAAGATCTAGATAGCTAGTCAGTAACAATGAATATATGTCTTCTTAAAAGGTTGTGAAGAAAGGCTGATGTGTCCAAAAAGATCTAAGCACCAGTCCTCAGAATACCTGTCCCATAAGAAATATCTACTTCCTAAAAATCATGGCACCAGCTGTCATTAGTCACCCTTGAAAATGTTAGCCAATCTTTTCATCCATCTCTGTTTACACAAGCACCCAATCAATCTGTGAATGTTTTACCCAATACTGTGATTTGACAGTTCTGTACCAAGACTGTTAGTCAAATCTGAAATTCAAAGTCAGTTCAGTAGGTGGAAAGTGGAAAGTCATTACTTTTCAATAATCCCGGATATTTAATTCACTTTTCTGAGAAGTAGGTCAGACCAATCTGTATGGTAAACGGATATTGTCATGTGGAAATAAAATCATTTTTCTGCCTGGAAGCTGCATGTTAGCAGTATTGTGATTCACAGTTAATGTTTTTTGAGTTAATGATAGGTTCCTGTTTTCTTCTGATTAACCTGTGCTTTTGATACCCTTCATATAGGTAACTTCAGTATTCCCATCTGTTTTTTTTTTTTCCCCATGAGACTTAGAGAAGCAGCCCAGGTTACCAGACCTCTGAAATAATCAAGAAACTAGTTGTCATTTTTAAGAAGAAGGAATCAGCTTTAGGTACAGACAAAGATGGTAATGGCCTAGGGAGTGAGAGGATCTCTGTAACAAATAACCTTGACCTTAACAACTTCTTCACCTATGGCTAAACTTAATGTGGCCATAGAGCAAAGAAGGTTTATGGGGATCTCAGGGAGTTCATGGCTGATCCTTAGGATGAACTTTAAATATGGTAGCAGAACGGAGAATAAGATACCACAATGTGATAAACTGGGTCAGTGAAATAATCCATGTCAAAAATAAACTCCAAAATTAAAACAGACAGGACACGTGGGTTTGATGTATCTCACTACTCCATACATAGTTAGGAATCAACTTTTGGAAGGCTGTGGGAAAGAGGGTTTCCTTAAGACAGTCTGGCCTTGAAAGAAAGTGCAGAGAACTGTAACCAGAGTTGTTCTACCTTTCTGTGAAATCATGATCTCAGATGTCATCAGAATAGCGAAGAGGCCTTTTCAATTCTTTGTTCATAATGTGACATAAGAATTGGTCAATATTTTTCTTTTCTATTCTATTCTATTCTATTCTAACAGAGAGGACTGCATACAGAGTAAAGAGAATATTGAGAGAGATGGTGAAAAAAACTTATACTTCTGCTTTTCTTTTATTTTAAATGTAATCATTTAAAGTAAATCACAGAGAAAATCTGCAACAATGCCAACAAAAGCCTCTGTTTAGGTTTAAAGTATATGATTAGCAATCTGGGTGTTAAAAGCGTTTTAGATGCTTAATGGACCCATGGAAAGAAAAACAAGCCATTAAAATACTGAATGGTATAAATGGAGTTATTCTGGTATCAGCTGTTCTGCTTAGTGATGATGTCTGAATTAATATTAGTTTATAAGCAGAGGTGTGAATTAAAACGCACTGGGTTTAGCCGCAAAGTTGATATGCCTCATAGTATATTCCCTGATTGCTTTACTATAATATGGTCCAGTTACAGATTCTATAACCTAAATCATGTCTCAGTGATTTAGGAAGAGTTCAAATTATACATTAAATTACATACATAGGAGTTAAAAGGAAAAAGTTTACCACAGATGCAACTGAATTAATCAGCACTGAATTGATTTTCCACTAATATCTTGAAATGAGATTTGTTTTCTTGTTTTCCAGTTGAATGTTAATTTGTGTCATTTATTAAATAGTCTGTATGTATCTGTTTCTGGAGAATGTAATTAATAATTAAGATAATTAACCAAATCAATTCAGAGATACCTTAGTATGTTTAATGCGTGTGTGATAAATTCAAATTCACACGGTATTTTGAATGAAAATTCAACTGGGGTGCGGGGCAAGCCAGGGAGATATGTGTAGATGGAATATCTACCTGGACTTATGCAAAGCATTAGACACTGTCCTGCATGACATCCTAGTCTCCAAATTGGAAGGTCATGGGTTTGATGGATGGACCACTCAGTGGGTAAGGAACTGGCTGGATGGCTGCACTCAAAGGGTTGTGGTCAAAGGCTCAGTGTCCAAATGGCAGAC
>VZRU01012355.1:67370-86069 GCA_013398155.1 Pedionomus torquatus
ATCTGAAGGGAGCCTACAGGAGAGGGACTCTTTGTCAGAAAGAGTAGTGATAGGACAAGGGGTAATGGTTTTAAACTGGAAGAGGGGAGATTTAGATTGGATATTAAGAAAAAATTCTTTCCTGTGAGGGTGGTGAGGCACTGGAACAGGTTGCCCAGGGAAGCTGTGGCTGCCCCATCCCTGGAAGTATTTAAGGCCAGGCTGGATGGGGCTTTGAGCAACCTGGCCTAGTGGGAGGCCTCCCTGCCCATGGCAGGGGAGTTGGAACTCAATGATCTTTAAGGTTCCTTCCAACTCTAACCATTCTATGATTCTATGATAATATTCTTTTTGGTATTGTTGCAACTATGAAGCTACAGACTTTATCCAGAATGTCTGAGATCATGAGAATTAGGTTAATTCAATGAATGGAGTTGATTTCAATTGATTGTGGTTACACAATCCAACCCACTCACAGAAACCCATGAATGAGCATTTAATTTAAAATGACAGTTGAAGCATTTGCTGAGCTTTGAACAGGGGATGATGGAGGTGGTTAAGAACATTTCCAGCTCTTGTAAGCTAGTGAGATATAGTCCAAATCTGGAAGTAAAAAAAATAAAAGACAAAATATACCCGCAACAATTTGGTAGAGAATTGTATCCATATGCCCTGAAACTAGTGTGCTTTTGTTCTATACCATCAGAACCTATCCAGAATATCTTTAGAGAGCTGTAGAAGTAAGCAGGGAAATATAAAAAAAAAAAATTGCATCCCAAGTTAAGCAGCCCTTAACTAGCAATTGAATTCCAGAGGGCAAGTGTTTTCTAATGAGTACAGCATCTTACTCTTCAAAGACAAGTGATTATCTTGCAGTGTTATTTCTCAAGTTGAGTTCACTTTGATGTTGAAACACATTTGCAGTACATATCTACATGTATATCTAGTTATTTTTCATCTATTGTGTCTTTTCTTATGAAAGATCTTAAAATTCTAGGAAATTAGAAGTGTGTTCTGGCTCCCTTTGCACAGGAATGAAATGGGGAGAGATGAGGCTAGAAAATTTGTCTGTCTTTTTTATTTTCATCTTAAGCAGCTCCACAGGGATAGAGCTTTTAAGAATGGGTCGAAGATTTAGTAACACATCATGCACAGCTAACTCAGGAATTGGATGCAAGAGCCTTATGCAAACACATGTAAGTCCATGTGAGGTTAGTATAACCAGAAAGAAAGGGCTAGGGCACTCTACCCTACATGATGAAGGAACACATGCTGTTCTACCCTGGAAGTCCTCAAAATACACATGGAAAAGTTTTGTCCATCTCTGTTGTCCATAAGAAGGCTGATGGTATGCAGCTTGTGAAGAATAACTACCCCAATGTAAGCCATGAGACAGGCTATGGCAAGAGCTCTCTTTTAAGCCCTGGAGCTCAGGGGCTAGATGTGTAAAAGCAGTGACTGGTGTGTCTGACTGGTGACTGTGTTTCTGTGTACCTGTTCATGTGAGGCTGGTTTTAGGACTTGGGGATTTTTGGTTCTTGCATCCACAAAGCCAAGGATCAAGAAATGGAAACAAAATAGATGCATAAATAGCACCTCTTCTGTTTGTTTGTTCTTCAGGAAAATAAAGGAAAGTCTGGAGTGCTTTCCTGTTAAACTTAATAACTTGATCCACGCACTAGTACAGATGTCGATGACAGGTTCTGCAAAGCCTCCAGCTCCAGAGGCTGTCCCCCAAGAATGGATGATGCTGGATGCAGAGAAGTCAATCGCAAGAGCCACCATTCTGGGCTTCAACAAAAAGTCTGACTCCGTATGTATTATGTTCTTTGGTTGCCCTCCTTTGCTATGCTCTTTAACGACTCTTCTGTGAGTCTCCCTCCTCCTATATAGAAGATGTGCTTGTGCCACATTAAAAGGATCACAGGATGAAGTGCAGTGCCATAAGCAATGAAGTAGCAGAGAGAAAGAACACCAGGCAGACAGCCATTAGCAGGGAGCCATTAGGGAGAACAGTTCATGCCCTATAGTGAAAAATAAATCAAGAGGTAATTAAAGCATCCAGAAGGAAAGCATGGCATAAAATTAGGAAGCCTAATAGAAATTGGAGGCTGTTACATGATGCTTTAATGGTGCATTATTAGTTTTCATGCACTTCAGTGATCTTTCAGTGTTTGAATTGTATACAATCCAGGCAAGTTTCTCTTTCTGTGAAGCAAAGACTATAAATAACAAACTGAATTTTCTGGCACTTAATACTACATTAAAGCCAGGCTTTTCTTTGTTAAAATCACCCTATATTTTCTCTTGTGCATTATTTTTAATGTGACTCTCTGGTCATTTCACTTTTCTGCCTCTCTCTTTTCCCCAATACAGCTATATCTAGTCCAAGTGGTGCAAACATGCAATGTGGTCACTTTTGTGGAAAAAACATTCAACCAGTTCTCAGAACTTCACAGCCATCTCCAGAAGCAATTTCCATCACATGCCCTCCCAGCGTAAGGCAGCATATTAGCAATTGTTATTCTGCTGTTAAATGGTTCTCTCTGTGCACTGATAAAAATGTGAGAAAATGTATGGCAGGCATATTTTTAGAAACACAAAGGCAATGCAAGATATTCTATCAAGCCTTCTATTCAGCCTCAGAAGAAACTGAATCATAGAGCATTGTGACAATCTAACTTTTATATATTTTATTGTTCTTTTTTTTAATGGGAGAAGGGGGGAACAGCTTGGGCCTGACACAGCTATTCCTGAAATCAAAGGATAAGTGGTATTGACTTCATTAAAGGCACGATAGGGCCTTTTACAGTTTTTATTCTCTGCATGATACTGATCAAAACTCATGGCAAAATCCATACATTAAAGCAATGTAGGAACGTTCACACTGGGCCAGAATGGAAACAAGCCATTCTCTGACACTGGCAGGTGTGATCTACCTTTTTACAAAAAGATGCACATACTCCCCAGCTGAGATCTCTGAAATAATCTTTTGTACTCTCAAGTCCCCAAATCCTGGTACTTTATACCTCACTTCATTCAGTTTAATATCTCTTGAAAAATATGCTATCATTAGTTGCAGTAATTCTGAATATTACTTTTTATTCATGTGCATGTCTATTCCTGCTTTTCACATACTGAATCTTACTCAGTCACGGTTTCCTGAGACAGTGAGTCCCACAGTTTATTTCTGTCTTATGTAAAACAGCTTTGCCTTATGTAATGATTGTCCACAGCTTTGGTAATACCAGTGGAGTTATGTATTCTACAAATCCTATACATTATACTGCATACACCATTGAGAACAAAGTAGTCCTTTCTTAAACAGTCATGCTGACTAACCTGATATAAGCCCCTAGGATCTTTTCCTGAGACTGTGTTAAATTAATTAATTTTATGATGTTTCTTTATATGTATGTTTTTTAATGCTAAAGTTTTGGGTTGTTTCTGAAGAGAACTGTGTAAGTTTGAGGCTTTTCATGTATTCCAGATTTTATTCTAACAATAAAAAAACCAATTATTTCTTCATAGGAAGTTATCACTGAAACTGCTATACCATATTAGACCATTAGTCTCTCTGTGTTATTACAAAGCTCAAACTCTGGCTGATGCCAGATACTTCAAAGGAAGGGAAAAGCCTTGTTCCATAGTGTAGCCACAAAATCAGTTTGGAAATGTATAATTTAAAACTTAAATATCTAATATTGCTAGAATAATTGAAACTGCTAACAGAAAGGTTTCGGTTACTGCTTTGCATTGATTTCTGAAATTGTATATATTCATGTTTCATTAGGAAGAAATAATGAGTCTGCCTCATACAAGGGCTAAATACTGGCTATATCACAAGAAACTAATGGCAAAAGCTCAAAGTTCTCAGCATCTAAAATCTTGAATTTAAACATTCAGCCCATATTTATAAGTCAAAGCACAGCCAGCCCAAGCAAGCCCTTGCACTCTAGCACCTTCCCTCTTATGGGGTTTCAGACACAGTACTAATTGTGCTTAATTATTGTTTTTTAAAAAGCCAAAAATCTTTTCATCCAACAAAGCAATTATGTCATGTGTTTTGTACACAGAATGTTCTTTAAGCTAATAAGTAGGAAACAGAATCTGCTTTGCAGGATGCCTGCATGTGGCACAAGTTTGTATTTTTCTGATCTACTTAAGGTAGATGCAAAACTTAAAATCAGCTTGGGAAGTTAACCATTTCAAACACAAGTGTGTTCACAAGTGCAATGTCAGTTCCAGCTATAGGCGCAATTCAGCAAAAACATGAAGGCCTTTCAAAGAAATGTTCAGTACTACCACAAGGTTCATGTTGTCCTTCACCGCAGCAGGATTATTGATGCCATCAATCAGCAGTTTTGCTGGCCTCTGTTTTGCCATTGTGTTTAGGATGCATCTTCTGAGGGCTTACATTTTACAGCTAGAGTCATCTCTTTATCTTATACAGTCTAATGAATTTTAAGCTGCTTCCAAACAGATCCTTCCTACCATCTGTTGAAAAAAGTCCTTTTTGTGCCACTGAAGAAACCAAAACTTTCACAGACTATCTATGTGTGCAAAATGACCATGGCTCTATTTTTATCTCTGCAACTCATATATGTCATGATCCTGGGTCATATCCCTTCCCTCCTCATTATGTCTGCTGCCATTGTAATTTCATGAGGCAAGAATCGCCTTTTACTGTTCATTTTTACGTTGCCCGACTGTGCCCTGATCTTCCAGTGCTATAGGCAAAAATAGTCACAAGGTCATACATAGATACAATGTGCTGCTATCATCCTGCCTCCTTGCTGTTTTAATTGGAGACTAAGTTGTACCAGTACTGAGTTCTTCCTCAGAAGTACTATACAAGATGGGTAAAGATTTCTCCTCTCCTAAAAAGAATTGCAATATCTTATTAATTAGCATTATCTTCATAAAAGGCCTTCTGTTACAAAACAAGCTTAAAAAAGCCCAACCCACCAGGTCTAATTATAGGGCATAAAGCCTAATTACTCTGAATGTCTTGGTAACAAGAAATGTGTCTTAATCATCTTCAGTCATTTTATTTTCACTAAGAGAGGCTGCTATTTGCCATTTTTACATCTGGGTAGTTTGCAAACCTGGTCAGCGTTACCCTCTAGGGATGGGAGTCCATTGCTCCATGTGCTGCTATTTGGCTGGACTTTGAAAAGCTCACGACGTCTCATCACTAAGCTGTGGAATTGGGTAAAACTTGTTCAAAGTAGGGTCTAACCAACTGCCTTTCAGCAAGCAGGCCAAGTGTCTCTTTTCAGAGTAGTGCACTGCTAGATGGCTCCTTATTCATTTATCTGAAGCCATCAGGTATCTCTTGAGAGCTAGTGGATAAACAAGGCTGTACCAGAAAACGAGAGGTTTGTAAACATATTTACAGTGGTGGTGTAACATGAAATGCAACCAGAACAAAACTTCTATCTTTCTAGATCACATAGATTAGAGGACATAAAGCATAATATTAGTTATAAATACTAATATTAGCAATCCATATCAGAAAGCTCATTACATGCAATTTAGCACAGATGGCTTTTCTAGTGCTCCTTCAACCTGAGAGAGCAATAGTCCTCGTCAGGGCAAGGTCAATATAAATTGATTATGTGTATTATTAAAAATCTAACCTTTTGACTGATCTAATATGTGTTGTTTCTAAAATGTAAAGATGATTCAAGTAAAAAAATTGTGAGGTTTTGACATTTTCAATCACCAAAGAATTTGAAAATTGACATGAGGACATTTTATGCATATATAGTTTATTTACTGAACTGAAATGAAATTCATCTTAATAAAAATTCAGCAAGAACATTACTGTTATTATTGTTATTGCTTTTGTTGGGATTGATTTTGTTACTGTGATGATCATTTGTTTTCATATATTACTTTTATTATACTAGCGCCTAAAATTACATATGGGATCAGGGACCTGCTCTGAGAAACTTACCTACAATCTAAATAGCTGAGGTAAAAAAGCAAGCAATGGTATATTCATAAAAAAGTCACATTGTTGCTGTAAGGCTTTGGTGTCCAGTACTCTCTGGTAAGGGTTTGTACAGCACGAGCCCTGGGCTGAGGTCAGAAATGTCTTGTGCTGTGCACAACCGTGAGTGCAAAACATGATCCCATTTTCCTGGGATCACAAAGGGCCAATTTTTAGATGTATTTAGATATCATAAACTGCAAATAAATGCCTTTTAGAGGTTTTTTAATCAGTTGGTTATTTAGACAGAAAAAGGGGTACGGTATGAAACAGAATATTAGCAAATTATTAGAAGAACCAGAGTCAGAGGATAATCAATCCTCTGGACACTGCAGCCATCCCTTCCCCTTGCTGAAAAACCTCTTAGAAAATTCTAACTTCCTTCTGTTAACTAGAAATATTTTCAGCTAATACAGTATAAGAGTTATCTTATGAATCTTCTTTTGCAGGTTTCCCCATTCATGGCATTTACCTTTTCCAGATCTTGAACATCAAAGAGTGAAGAATTTGAATCTCTATTTGAAGCAGCTCTTAAGTGGATCCAGGAAGCTGGCTAATGTGAGCTCTTCCAGTATTTACTTTATTTGCATATGACTTATAGTAGCATTGTACTGTACATTTTTAGTACTTTTAGCTTTTCATGGCTTCATTTGAAAAAAAAATAAATTACAAAAATGACATGTCTTTTAACGCAGCTGTTTTGAGATGAAACCATTGTAGCATTCATCAGAGCTTAAGACAAAGACAAAAATGATTGAAAAATAGTTTATTAGACCCGGCAGGGCAATTTTCAGGGAAACGTCTCTTCCTTTGCTGCCATCCAAAAGTAGTGATTCACTGAATTTTTGACAGTAAGGAGTAGGATCTGAGAAATGTAATGTCTAAAAAAGAAGTAAGTTTTGAAATATTGAAAAGCCTGATTCTGACAGTTTTCAAATGAAAAGTTCCATTCCTTCAGCACAGAAATACTCTTCATTTCAAAATTTAGTTAACATGTAGAAGAAATTATTTTGCAAACATAAGACCAAAGCCAGAATGTTTGGATATTATCAGAATGATACATTGTGTCCATTAAAATTGGTGGGTTATCATTTTCTGTTCCTTCTTGTTTTCTGAGATTTGATGTTCCCCTCCTGTTTCAAAATGGAAAGTTGAAATGATAGCAAACACTGTCTAGTTATAGTCTGGCCCAAGACAAGGCCTTGTGCACCTCCGTCTTGTAAAAACCAGAGCCACGAGCAAATAACATGCCCCATGCACTCTGGGGAGATGTCAAATCATTGCGCTGTGTCACTTTGCAAGTTGAGTGGTCAATTACTGATAGTGACACCAGGGTCTGAGACAAGAGGGCATCTTCCAGCAACCAGCCATTTTCAGGAAAGCTGTCAGACAAGGAGGAAAAAAACATTGGTTTACATTTGATCCTAGGCTTACATAGAGAATTCAAAGGAGCCAAGGCATGAGCTCGTGCATTGACCCTGCTGTCTCATGGTTGGCACATTCTCTAGCAGAGCTTGGGTCTTTGCCAGGTGAGCTATGTCATGTCCCGGTGGCCTCAGGGCCATAGCACAGACTGGGGCTGCTTTGGTTTAATAGCACAGGCAGGCTCGGATGCCAAAAGCAGGTGTGACAGGATGCTTTGTCTCCAAAATTTCAAACCTCTTGCAGGAGGAGTAAAATGTTTGCCGTGTAACTTTGCCATCTGTGATTGCGTAATGGAGGTTAAAGAGGAAATTGTCTGTGTGTAAAACAAACAGTTTTCTTATTAATATGAATGCAAATTCTGTGCCCTGCCCTGAAATCAAGATTTCCAAAGAGGATATATAACATCTGTCTCACAGAGTTGCACTTAATTTGGCACGGACAGCTGACTTGGGTGCTTGGCTCCCTTGACTGGCTTTACCAAATAAACTGCAGAAGTTGGGAGTAATTGTGCAATTTCTGTCACTCATGTTAGAGTTGTGAGTTTATTTTACATTAGCACCTTTTGGTTACAGCTGAGGAAAAAACTGATATAAGCCAGTGACCTAGAAACAAAGAACTCTGTATCTTCTGCTGTGCTTTTGGTTTGCTGTAAGGTACATGGATTTTCAATTTGAGCACTGCTATGTCAAAGCCTAATCTACGGTTGAAAAATGAGACCACTTAAAGCCCGGGGACAATATTAAAAACATTTCCTGGTCAGACGCAGAAGCTCTTATCTCCCTCCTGCTCCATGGTCTGTGAATGGGCTAGTAACCAGCCAGAGCATGCTGCCTTGCAATGGGCTTCCTAAGGCCTTTCCTTCTCCCTTTATGGTCCTGCAGCACGCACCTGTAGAGCTGGGTAAGTTCTCCCAACGCGTTGCTGCTGCGACGCAAGCACGAACAGGGTATTCAGAAGGAACTTCCAGATCTGCTTCCAGTCCCCCAGATCTGCTTGGGGGACATGCTGTGGTGTGGCTCTGAACCAGCCCAGGGCAGCTATTCAGACATGCTGGACTATGCAGATGTAGAAAACCGTTCCAGTCTGGTACAGCCCATAGAGCTGAACCATGATGAGAAGGAAAACATTTTGTGCCTAAGAGGGCTGCACAGCTACTGATATGCAGGGCTTGGAGGTCACAGAAATAAATGGAGTAACAAGCAGATTGTTTCCATCTGTAAAGTGCTGTTGCATGCGGGAAACCATCTTGCCTACCACTGTGCAGCTGACCTGCAATTCTAGATGATAACGTTTAAAGTTATTGATACTCTATAAACATTGAATCATTATTTTTACTTCAATATGCTTCTCCTGCTGGGAGATGTGAGAAATTTAGAAAATACTGACGTGTTCTGACCCACTTAGAACAAGGAGATCAGTCAGTGCGTAATTTCCTTTGCATTCCTGGCTGAAGGCTTCTTCATTACTCTTCCCTTTGGTATGACTCTTTTAAAAGTGTCCTGGTGTCTTCCTGATTTTACTCTGAGCAGAAAGCCAAACTAGGAGGCTTCCTTGATAAAAATCAATGCAGTTATTTTGTGTCTTTTCATGCCTTGGACAACCTTGGAGTCAAATTTGTCCTTTTCCTCAAATTCCTAGGGAGCCTGACAGAAACCATTTAGTGAGTTTTCTGTTCTTGAGTATTACCAAACTGTCATTTCTATGAAATAGTAAAACCATGTAGGAGTAAATAATTAATTCATAGATGTATGAAGAAATCTTGTAAGAGCAGATGCCTGCAGAACAGAGTTCCCTTTACTTTCTTAACAGTCATTTCTTTCTGCTGAATTGTACCTGTATGGTATCGTAGCTGTACAAAATGGTGTAGTATTGTCTGAGCTGAAGAGAAGAGCTTTTATTTCATTATAAAATACCCCTGCTATCACTATAAACACATTACCCTGATTGACTAGACACCGTTTTCAACTCTGAAAAGTTTAGTCCAGTCCACACAGGACTCACCACACACTTGGTTCTACCAATTAAGTAATTAAAAATCCTGGAAATGGTAATAATTCGATTATATCCAGATTCTTTCCTCAGTCATGCCTGAAGTGCATGCTTTTTAGTCCAGACTAAGTTCTGATTATGAAAATTGTGTTATAAAGAGTAGGTCAGAATGTCACTGACCTTTTCTGCTAAATGGTTTGAACGCAGGAGAAGAGGTAGAAAATTGCTACCTTCTCATTGGCACTGTAGCTCAAGTAGAATTAAATGTTTTTTTAAACTCTTATTCAAATAACAGAAACTTCAAGATACCTTTCTCTTATCTCTGAATTTTAGTATCAGATCAAATAAATGCAGAAACATCAGCTGATGGAGATATTTGCTGTTAGGCCAGTTTAAATGCTTCAGTGTGCTCATGCCCATCCCTGTTTGGAGCATTTTTTGAAGTTTGTGGTTTACTTTGAGGATAAGTCTCATTCACAGACTCCTTTTTAGATATTTCTTAAAGAGTTGCCTAGAATAAGAGTGCCTTTCTTAGGTTAACACTCATTTCTAAATGGATACATCACCACACTATATGGATGAACAACAAGCTCTATCCATTACATTAACCACTAAAATGCAAAAGTCGATGCACCTTTGTTGTCATATAAGGACAGGATCAAAACCAGGTTTCAGCACCTTTTTTAGGTTTGTGCTACTTATCCCAAAGCAGTGGCAATATATACGATCACACCATAAGAATATTTAGTTTTGTGCTGACTGTCTCATCAGCTGCATGAGTTGAAATGCCTGGGTCTTCTAGATCAGCAAGGCAACACACTCAATAACGTTTAGACTCCTGGAGCTTTGCCTCTTTGAATGGCAAATCAACCAAGTGGTCCCACCAATAAGAGGTGAAACATCAAGAAACAATAAATGAAAGCTTGGTAACATGGAGGAGGACAACAATATACATTATCAAAGTATAAATCAGATCTATAACAAAAGGCAGCAGCTGCTGACTGCTTTTACATCTCTCTGTATTTCACTCAATTCCAACTGAATGATGGGCTGAATGGAGATTTCAGCCCAAATCTCATAGCATGTCACATAAATTAGGGCTGCCCTAGTGGCTTGTCGTTTTACTGCTGTATTGTAGGAGGGTTGTATACTCCCTGGGGACACAAAAGGAAGGTAAGGCTCTATTAATTTATTCTGCTCTTGGCCCTGGTGTCAAACAGCAGCATTGACAAAGCTGATTGTCTTCATGGTTATCTTGAAAAGACAACTTGCACCTGGCTTGGGCATTGCAAGCAAAAAACCTAAAATTGAATCTAAAGCAATGTTTCATACAGCAACCATGTGCATTTGCTACCATCAGCCAGCTAGTAACACTCTATGGATAATCCTCCCATCTCTCATCATTTAGAAGAAGTGGCATTTAATTTGTGGATATAGTTATTGATAACATAGCTCAGACACTAGGTATACATACTGATCTTGCAAAATTGCATTGCCTTAAATAAACATGTTATTTGTCCTACATCTTTCATATAGATTGGTTTTGTCTACAAGTTCAGTGGGCTTGGATGTTTGAAGGAGTTTGTTTCTCATGGTGGGAGGGGTTAGCAGACATAATTGTAACTGCAGGTGCACAGTAGGCTATTAAATACAAAGAAATGAGGTATACTGGGTTTTGACTTTAAAAAATGTCCAAGTATCCAATTAACTAAGGACTTTGCACTTAAAGTGTGAGCAGGTAAGCAAACAGTGAGAGTGTATCAGCTATGGATAGGTTCTTTAAACAGCTTTATGGTGACTTACAGGCTGTGTAAAAGGGCTTTAAAGAGAATGTAAATGGAAATGATTGTAAATTATGCTCACATACAGTGAGAAGCAGGACCACAGTAATGTTCTAGATTGACTAATATTTTACAATATAGAAGTAATCAAGTTTGATAAGAGCTTCCCATATTTCATTTGTATTTTATTCACTGGCACTACTTTGGATTTGCAGAGATGAGAAAATAGCTAGTGCAGTGCCCATGTGGATGTACATAACACAGTGGTACAAAGTGCACCCGAGGTATATGGGTCCCTTAAACTCCCACCACTCCTGTACTCCTGCTGCAAGGCAACCAGCAGAGCAAAAATGGGAAGGGTTCAAAGTCCTCTCTTTTCCACTGTCCTTTCCTGAAGTTAAAATAGCTGCAGCAAGGTCAGCTTTTTCTGATTTCTTTCTTTCCTGCTGATTCTCCATCCTGTTAAAGTATAACAGGTGCATGGGTGTTCTCTGACCCCAAATCTACTCTAACCCAGCTGAAAAGAAAGCTGAAAGCAGAGGAGAGGCTTCTAACAAAATTAAATCTGGCTTGAAATGTGGCTGTTTCATTAACAGCAGAGTGGTTTTCTAGTTTCTGATGGAGAACAGTAGACAAATCTTACCATGCTACAGAGGTGGAGGGCTGTGCCAGCTCCCCCAATGTCACTGAAATTGCTTATTTCAGTTGTATCCTAGTGTAATTGAAGGTGAAATTTGTCTTTTGGAATTTAATGGCTGAAAAAATGTCATGTGTGAGTTTTAGCTAGACCAACAGTCATGCACCCATACATACCTAGCTGTTCCCCAACAGGCAATTGTTATTGAGTGATCTGAAAAAAACATCAACATTACCTATTAAAGATTGCTGTCTTATTAGGTAAGAATGGTTAGACAAATAATAGGAGTATATAATGTGTAGTATTTTAGGGAATCCCCATTTGTTGATTTAAAGGTAAGAATTCCAAGGGGAAAAAGAGTAGGTGAGTGTGTGTGGTCGTCCTCAGTGTCTGCCTGTCTGCCACCACTGTCATAAGGTCTCTAAGATTCCCACCTATGGTTCACATCTTTGTAGCAATTGCTTGTTTAGAAGTGGATTCTATCTAGCTAAATACAGCATGCTTTTGATCACACATAAGTTCAAAGCTCTGATGTGTTTGTTTCTATTTAGCAATGTAATTAGTTGAGTGCTTAACTCTAAGCATATGCTTCAGTCCCATTGACTGGGGTTTAATTGATTTCAGAATCACCTGACAGTTCAGTGTGTGCTTTGTCGCTCTGCTGAAAAAGGGTGAATTTAAGAAGGTATTTAAACACTTTGCTGGTGGAAATCTAAACAGTGGGCTCCTACGGCAGGCTGATTAACACAGTTCAGGGAGAAATTGCTGTCTTATGAATAACAGTGTGCAAAATACTTATTGTCACAAACACCTAGGAGATCTCCCACACTGCGTTTGAAGCACTTTGCCCTGGATAGACTGCTACATCTTCCCCTGCAACATGATCTGTTCAATTTTAGTTTTCTGTTCCATTTGCCAGCATTAGCCTTGTTGCTTCCCCACAAGCTTCGATACCTGTTGAGTACAATGGACAGACAGGGAAAGTTTTGAAATCAAGTGCTGTGGCACCAACAGTGTACATGCTTGTTGTGTTCATGCCTGATGTAAGATCTGCATGAATTCCAATTCTGTACTTAAAGCAAATGTCATTTGTTTTCAGAGAGCTGGCTCCATTAGAAATGAGAATTTGGAACTATCACCTGAAACAATCTTTGCACTGCCTGTTTACAGACCACTCTGCTCATATATTTCCATTTATTGCTGAAAAAGGAAGCAGAACATCAGGCTGCTCAGTGTGGAATTTTTTATTTTTCTTTCAAGTCAGTTAGTGTATCCTTCCATCCACCTCCTGCCCACTTCTCTCAAGATCTTTGAACTCAAAGGGCTACTTAAGTTTCTCTGCTTATTTTCATGCTGTCAAATAAAGGCTGAGCTGCCAAAAGTGCACTCTTTCAACCCTTGAGATTTCCTACACTTGGGACTTGTGCTGAAAGAGCAAATGTAGGTCCCAAGGGGAATAACTCACCTGGTTAAAGCTACTGGAAACTGAAGCAGGTGTATGGGCTTTCCTTTGTAAGCTAACTTCACAAGATGACAGAATAATTCATCGTGTTCAGAATGGACAGGTATATTGGCAGTCCACTGCTAATAGCTTAAAGATTTGTCATTTAATTCAAGGGAAATGATTCTGTTGGTTTATCCTTTTTATTTTCCACCTGATTTTTCTTCAAAATATCAGTGTGGGAGGAAAAGCTCCAAACAGTAGAATGAAAAATAAAAGGCGACTCCTAAAATAAATCCAGATTGCTAAATCTTATCTCTGTGCTGGACATGCACATCTTGTTCCTCTGTCTGCTGTAATCATGTTAACTCTTCACTAGCTGCGTTTGACACTAAACTCTTCCTTTTCTTTCTTCTTGCACAAATCATGCCACATCATGTCAAACTGAAACAAGACAAATGCTACATGAAGTACATCCTGCTGATAAGGGACACATTATTTTCCATGGACTGGAAAGAAACAATGGTGACATTTTAATGCTGGAATCTGAAAAATCTCTTGTTCTACCCATTCATTACAGTGTCAGTCCAAGTAACATCAGTATGAATGTAGCAATTCTAACCATCTTAAAGAATGGCCATTCTGAAATACGGCTTTATGAGAAAGCTAATAAAATGCAATTACTGTCCACCTTTGATTAAGAATCATAAGAGTCCATTTCAGAATTCACATTTTTATTGCCTTGCACAATACTCAAATCTGGGGATTTGGTTTATTGTTTTAATTCTCTATAGCTGAATGTAACTACCTGTTATATATGTTCACTAGAGCAGTGCAGGTCAGTACATAAAAATAAAAGTTATAGTGCAGTACATAAGGTGAATTATTCTTTTAAAAGGTGAAATACGGACGGTGAAATATGCTCATCCCTTTCACTCCCTGTTGGTTTCTGGTAGGAGTTAACTCTGTATGGAGCTTTTCAGTGTGAGTGTCCATTAAGCTGCCATGTGAAGGAGGTATGCACAGTATCTAAGCCTCAGGGAGGCATACATTAGGTCAGATGCTTGGGGTCGGTCCTGTGCCAAAGGCGATTTTCATGCTGACTACACAATACAGAGTAAAGATGTTCTCCTGCATTTGTTTCACAGATGGGCTGCTCTCTAAAAGTAGTTGCAGCTGCTAATACATATCTCAAGACTCTGGAGATCAAGCAAGAGTGCAAATCTCTGGCTCATGTGGCACATGGCTGTTTGGAACTGTGTTGACAGAAAGGGGCTGGATTGGCACCATATGCAGCATCCCTGAGTCAGTGGTAAGGGGCACCACTGTCTTCCTAGTGCCTGAGTAGCAATTCATTCCCAGTGATCCTTACCCACGATCAGAAGGAAAAGTCTCCCCTTTATTGCTAACTATAATATATAAATTAGAAACTTACCAGGAATCTGCTCACAGGGGAATAATTTAAGGAACAGAGCATGACATCATCTGATATTCCCTAAAGTATTTTAATTTTCTTTCAGAATGAGCTTGTACTCAGTTTCTTCTTGAATTGGTCCAAAAATACCTTGGCAGAAGATTCATCATCTGTGACCTTAGGTATGTGGATTACCAATCTTATTTGTTTTCCAAGATGAACTTCATTAATAATATTAAATATAATCATGTAAAAGCGAGTCTAAAGTGGTTAGGTGACTTTTTTTAAAGATATAAAAATGCCAACAAACAATTTCTGATTTCTCAAGGTCTCTGAAAATGTGTTACTAATGTGACCTGTAGCTTTCTTTCACTTTTACGTATTCTCCTCAGTCTTGCTTCATTTCTTTTGGAATAAACATACCTATATGCAAAGCAAAAGTTTATTTACACAAACCATGGTAGGTTTCTTGTTTTACAAAACAACATCTTTAGAGAAGGATCTGGAGGGAAGGATCTGAGTCGTGACAAAGCACAATGTGTGCTGGAAGAAGCGAAGAAAATTAGGGATGACTTCTAAAGTCATTTTCACAATGAGTGGAGCAGGTAAATAACAGAACATTACGTTAATGCTTAGGCATATACATTATTAGTGATATTGGTAATTCACATCTTTCCAAACGAGACTCTTGCATTGTACCCTTATCCTATCTAAATACTTAACCCATTTCCTTCTTCTGTCTAGCACCTAATTTAATCTAATCTCTGGCATTAAAGCATTAAGAGCCAAAGCACAAACCATAAAATGTAAACTGTGAATGTTTATTGTCTTCCACTGCACAAGTTCTGCAATGAAAATAATATTTTGTAGTCAATTTTTAGGCAAAATAAAATCTCATAAAGAAGCCTGCAGCTCCAATCTGTACCAGAACAACTCAGCTCATTGTTATGTGCTCCAGGTGACAGGGTATTTTCCAAGATCACCAGTTATCCACATGTCAGAATGGAGTGCAAGTATCTCTGCATATTTAGTTTGCATGTCCATTAAGTTAATTTAATCTCTCTGTAGACAGAGGCTTCATTACCTCATTTGCTGGGACCATTTTTTTTAATCCATCAGAACAAAATCAATCCTGTTCTGGCTTCTCAGCCCGTGGAAGATTCCCTCTGTGTAGTGTTTATTTGATTAGGGCATGCCATTATCATATTAAATCCATTATGACTATTGGAAATTACCAGTGGTTGCTCTAACTTCTACAAAGTAATGAGGAGATAATGCAAAGATGTTCTAGGTGTTAGGAATATACAAGGCTCAATCTTGTCACAGAAAATCCCAACCAGCATTTGAATGTAACACATAGTCTGGGTCCATGTGCTGCCTCCCTCTGTAGACTAACAAAATATGCAGAGATGCGAGCCATAAGGGAATTGGAGTCCTGGGTCTTTAGAAAAATATTGACATTTCACGAATATTTAGATGCCTAACTGTTACAGAAAATCTGGGTGTAAATGTCTTAATGCAAAAGCATGAACTGAGTCTGTAATAAAGTTGAGAAATAAATTACAGCTTCATAATTCCTTCAGTGATGTCTTGAGCTAATATTGTCTGAAGGGTAAGCCCTTTATTTTTGTTGTCAATGACATCAAAATCAGAAAAGAGAATAAGTAAACCGAGATAAGAATGTATTTAGAGGGTGTTTGATGAAAGCTGTGTGACAGATAACCCAATCTGCTAGATCACTATCCAGTTAGTGGAGGTGAAGGTCACAACCTGGTCAGGGGAGATTAATGTGTCTCTGGCCTCAAGCGGTATGGTTACAGAAGGATTATTTTTTTTCCTGCTCAGGAACACTGCCTTTTAAAGTTTGGACGCTTCAGTTCTAGATTCAGGACAAAACCTTTGTTTAACACAGGAGAAAAAAAAAGAAAGAAAGAAACAAACAAAAAATCCCAGCTCCCTTTGCCCTAGAAAATTCATTGCTATCATTTATTGATAGAATACTAATAGCACACGAGGTCCAAATCAGGAGCCAAGGAGTTCAGACTCTGTAAAAACAGAGAACAAGAAGTTCTCTGAATTCTCTGAAGGGCTGAGTTGCTCTGGGCATGGCCCCACATCAAGGAGGAAAAGAACGTAACAGGTCAACAATCGATTGCCATGAACTGTGGAACTAGGGGAGCTTAGCTGTAAATGAGCTAGGTCAGATACCAGAGGAAGACCAGCCATGCACATGTTAATCACCTACCTGAAAAATTATTTTCACAGTCTGTGCTTTGC
This sequence comes from Pedionomus torquatus, assembly GCA_013398155.1. Classification (NCBI taxonomy): domain Eukaryota; kingdom Metazoa; phylum Chordata; class Aves; order Charadriiformes; family Pedionomidae; genus Pedionomus; species Pedionomus torquatus. The sequence continues at coordinate 84,312 of VZRU01012355.1, forward strand.
CCCTCATTGTTGGAGTCAGACTGCTGCCATACCCTATCTAGCTCTCTCAGATCTTTGCTACGTGGCATTCTGTACCCTATCATAATGCATCCTGTGAGAAGGAGGCACAAGTGCATCAAAGGCAGGAGGTGGCTGATCGTGCCAAACTGCCAGGCAGCAAACAAGGAGTTGCTGGGAAGAGCACAGTGGTCCTAGAGGATCTTGTTTGCTGAGGGAGGTTCTTGATTTGCAAGCAAGCCCTGTAGTAATGCCACAGTCAGTCTGGGGCAGGAATTAAGTTCACTGCACCTGCTGGAAACATAGAATTGTCTAGGTTAGAAGGGACCTTTAAGATTATCTAGTCCAACCATCAGCCTAACTGATAAAAAAAACATCACTAAACCATGTCACTAAGCACTATGTCAATCTGTCTTCTAAATACCTTCATGGATGGTGCCTCAACCACCTCCCTGGGCAGCCTATTCTAATGCTTCATAACCCTTTCAGTGTAAACATTTTTCCTAATATCCAATCTGAACCTGCCCTGGTACAAGTTAAGGCCATTTCCTCTTGTCCTATCACTTGTGAGATGGGAGAAGAGACCAACTTCCCCTAGCTACACCCTCCTTTCAGGTAGTTATAGAGAGCAATAAGGTCTCCCCTCATCCTTCTTCTCTCTAGAGTAAATAACCCCAGCTCCCTCAGCCTCTTATCATAAGGCTTATTCTCCAGACCCCTCACTATCTTCATTGCCCCTCTCTCTACCTGCTCTAGCACCTCAATGTCTTTTTTTTTGTGGTAAGGGGCCCAAAACTGGACACAGTACTTGAGATGGGGCCTCACCAGTGCCAAGCAGAGGGGGATGATCACCTCCCGAGAACTACTCATCACACTGTTCCTGATACAGGCCAGGATGCTGTTGGCCTTCTTGGCCACCTGAGCACACTGCTGGCTCATGTTCAGCTGACAGTTGACCAACAACCTCAGGTCATTTTCTACCAGACGGCTCTCCAGCCACTCTTCCCCACGCCTGTTGCACAGCATTGAGTTGTTGTGACCGAAATGGCACTTGGCCTTGTTGAACCTCATCTCATCGGCCTCTACCCTGTCCAGATCCCTATGCAAAGCTTTTCTTCCCTAAAGCAGGGCAACATTCCCATCTATCTTGGTGTCATCTGCAAACTTACCAAGGGCGCACTCGATCCCCTTGTCCAGATCATTGATAAAGATGTTAAAGAGAGCTGGCCCTAATACTGAGCTCTGGGAGGTACCACTTGTGGAGAGGTACAATTTCCATGATAAGAATACATCCTTCCCCCACAGCTTTCAGTGCTTTACAAGCTTATAAAGGCCTTAATTTTTGCTGTTTTGAAGATTAACTCAAGTTTAATATAGACTGTACCTCTCCATGAATCTGATGATTTCTCTCTCAGCCTTTACGCAAGCAAATCATCTGTCTCTTAGTTAGGATCAGTCTAAAATAAAATGAATGCCCAATAGAAGCAGGTTATGAATTTTGATCAAGACAGCATCTTTCTCTTACACTGCTTTAATGTACAAATGTTGTGGGTAATTACACTTACTAAAGTAAAATAAAAATTAAAATTTATGAATTTGTACTGTGCTCCCAGCAATGAAGAGATTAAAAATTGGTGATAAATTTATTTTGACATGAATACTGATTCAGTACTCCCAGTGGGGTGAATTCTGAATTATACTGAATATTGTCAGCATTTCATTACACCAAGCTCACTACAAGGCAGTGAGAGTAGATATCAG
>VZRU01012355.1:86991-104188 GCA_013398155.1 Pedionomus torquatus
ACCCTTTCAGTGTAAACATTTTTCCTAATATCCAATCTGAACCTGCCCTGGTACAAGTTAAGGCCATTTCCTCTTGTCCTATCACTTGTGAGATGGGAGAAGAGACCAACTTCCCCTAGCTACACCCTCCTTTCAGGTAGTTATAGAGAGCAATAAGGTCTCCCCTCATCCTTCTTCTCTCTAGAGTAAATAACCCCAGCTCCCTCAGCCTCTTATCATAAGGCTTATTCTCCAGACCCCTCACTATCTTCATTGCCCCTCTCTCTACCTGCTCTAGCACCTCAATGTCTTTTTTTTGTGGTAAGGGGCCCAAAACTGGACACAGTACTTGAGATGGGGCCTCACCAGTGCCAAGCAGAGGGGGATGATCACCTCCCGAGAACTACTCATCACACTGTTCCTGATACAGGCCAGGATGCTGTTGGCCTTCTTGGCCACCTGAGCACACTGCTGGCTCATGTTCAGCTGACAGTTGACCAACAACCTCAGGTCATTTTCTACCAGACGGCTCTCCAGCCACTCTTCCCCACGCCTGTTGCACAGCATTGAGTTGTTGTGACCGAAATGGCACTTGGCCTTGTTGAACCTCATCTCATCGGCCTCTACCCTGTCCAGATCCCTATGCAAAGCTTTTCTTCCCTAAAGCAGGGCAACATTCCCATCTATCTTGGTGTCATCTGCAAACTTACCAAGGGCGCACTCGATCCCCTTGTCCAGATCATTGATAAAGATGTTAAAGAGAGCTGGCCCTAATACTGAGCTCTGGGAGGTACCACTTGTGGAGAGGTACAATTTCCATGATAAGAATACATCCTTCCCCCACAGCTTTCAGTGCTTTACAAGCTTATAAAGGCCTTAATTTTTGCTGTTTTGAAGATTAACTCAAGTTTAATATAGACTGTACCTCTCCATGAATCTGATGATTTCTCTCTCAGCCTTTACGCAAGCAAATCATCTGTCTCTTAGTTAGGATCAGTCTAAAATAAAATGAATGCCCAATAGAAGCAGGTTATGAATTTTGATCAAGACAGCATCTTTCTCTTACACTGCTTTAATGTACAAATGTTGTGGGTAATTACACTTACTAAAGTAAAATAAAAATTAAAATTTATGAATTTGTACTGTGCTCCCAGCAATGAAGAGATTAAAAATCGGTGATAAATTTATTTTGACATGAATACTGATTCAGTACTCCCAGTGGGGTGAATTCTGAATTATACTGAATATTGTCAGCATTTCATTACACCAAGCTCACTACAAGGCAGTGAGAGTAGATATCAGGAATGCTTTCACAGCCTTTTATAAAGATCCTTTAAAAATAGGAATAGGAAGAAAGAGAATCTATCAAAATTCTTATATCAATCTTGTTTATTTTTCTTCTCTTGAGTTTTTATCTCCTGCAAATATTAAAAATTCTGACTGTTTTTCCAAAGTTATGAAACCATGATGTCTTTGTTATTGGTTATAACAGTGCACAAGCCAGGTCCGATTCTGGCATGTTTGATTAGTGCTCCACTCATTTCAAAGGCTGCTCTCCACTCAGTGCAGTAGAGAAACGGGCTCTTTGTCCTTCTAAAGGAAGATCCAAGTTTCCCAAAAAGACTGTCGTATGGTACAACTCTCGATGCAGAATCACAGTCCTTATTATGAATAAATCACTTCAGGAGAGCCGGCTATTTTGTTCATGTTACATGGTTCAATCTACTGCCGTTGCTCGTTCTCAGTGTAAGGCTTTTTGCCACAAGTTGCTCTTCTGCTGGCCATAAGCACCTGTTGCTGGCTTGTGGGATGAAACCAGTGAGATAGTTAATGTATTTACAGCTGACTGTCTGAAGCTGGGTATGTTGGAGGGTCATAAACCCAAGCTGTAGCAAAGCAGGCAGCTGGTTGGCTTGGAGGGTTCAACCCCGAAAAACCAAGCAGATTCCAGTAGCTGCCAGTGCCAGATGTCAAAACAGACTGTCACCAAGCAGATAGGTCTACGAAAAATCTGAGGGTGCAGAATACAGAATAATACCTAACTCCCTAACAGTAGTGCTGTGACACTTAGTTAATTAGTGTTTTCACATTGCTTTGCAGTCCACGTGCAGAATGCAATGTATTATTAAATTATAGTTTCCCTCTTGATTTTGTCAGTCTTCTGTGGAGCATCTTCCTCGTTGTTTATATTTCTCATGCATTGTAAAAGAATAATGCAGAGCTTATTTTTAAATGCTGCAAATCAAAATATTGCATAAATGATAGAATATAGAGCTGGTAGTTCTCCAGCATGCTAGAAAAGACAATCTAGATAAATAAAAGAACTGCATACTTGACTCTCTGAAGATCATTCCACCTTCAGTAGAAATTTAAACACTAATTGCCTTAATTTTGTTATTCAAAAAGAAGAAAAGACCCACAGTTTTCTGGTGTTTATGTTCCTTGATAAAAGAGACTATAATCTGGCACAGTGTTCGAGGTTTTTCTGCAGTAGGGATTGGTGGCTGACTTCCACTGCAGAGTGCTGGGACAAACGGGCACAAGTCTTACTGAAAAATGTTATGAGTGCCATTCAGTCTGCAGGCAGCCAAACTCCAGAGTCCTCGTTTGATATTTGACAGCTTTTGCATGCACACCAGTGAGCAAAGAATCAATCCCTGGGAGGGAAATCTCGTTTCAGCTGAAGTCAGTGGAGCTTTGTCCTGTATCTGCAACAGACCAGCATTTGGTCTTTGCCTATAATGGAGTACAAGTAGAGCATGACAGTTCCTAAAAACGCAGGGTCTGAGCTCAAGTCCATCTGCCCAAGCTGGATAGGCTGGAAGCAATTATTGTATGTGTATTTTATTATCATTTTAAGCTAAAATCACCTAGACTTCAAAGAGGCTACAGTTTAACACTGAATATGAGAAAACCTAAAATAAAACAGCTGAGTATAGCTAACAGTAACTGTCTTTTAATATGAAATATGTGATAGAAGTTTTTTCCATGTTTATCAGATTCCCTGCACTATGTTATTTTTTCTTTTCCTTCCTTTTATTTTTTTTTCTGTTAGTACTCAATTCGTTACATAGCAAGAGCAAATAGTTTAGTAATAGCCATGCCCATAGTGTCTGTTTCAGACCTCATTTTACATACTCAATTAGAAATTAATGTTTTTCATGTTTTTCATGTTTTCCCATGTTTTTCATTATTTTCAGCTTGGTTAGAAACTTACTTACAATTTCTTTCTCTAAATGAAAATGCCAACTCCCACAGAGAAATTTCTTGACTGGATATAAGCACTCATGCTATAAAACAAGTAGTGCAGAAAAAGGCGCTGGTATTACTGGTAGGAGGGGAAAAGCATGGTGTTCAGCTGAAATCTGATGGTGTCATTTAGCCACTGAAATCTGTTGCTTATGCTAAACCACTCAGGATGACCCACTGCAATTCACAAAATTAACAGAGCCCTGCAAATGAATTATTATTATGTTATTATGTTAAAACACTACCCCTATTTTGCTACGCTGTGTTTTATGGTCTAGGATTCTAAATTTCATATTACAACTTAAAGGAAAAAGGACCTGCAACTTAAAAAAAAAATATGTTAAAATGGCTTCACATAATGGCAGGAAGAACCAATTTTTGTGGCCTTTTTGTTACACTTGAAAAAACTCAGCATTGTCTATTCCTCCCTGTCCTTACTTGCATGCAATAAGAAATTAAGTAAGGTACAGCCTGACTAAGTGATTTGTCAAAGTTCATAAATGAGAATAAGACATGAGGAACTGCACCTCCATCTTCTAAGTCCCAGCTTAGTGGTTTTTTCATAAGAGTTCAATTCTTTAAGAGTCTCTTTCAGGCCCTTCTCTAATTAGAATGTGATTAAAAATGTATCTTTGCAGTCTTTAAAAGGAAAAAATTGGAGATGGATTCATATTCTAAAATTCCAGTCCAAACATCAGAAACTCAGAAGTATTGATATCCAGGCTGCTTAGAAAAATTATATTATGGCAGTTGTATATACACACTGTGCTATTTTTAATTAATTTGAATTCTTTTCCTTTGGATAAATGGCAATTGCACTAGCCCTCTGCCTGTCAATAGTACATGATACCAATGTAGTTCCATCTGCTTAGCAATTATTTGAGCCTCTCTACACTCCAGAGGTTATACCTTTGGTTTCTTCAGAAAAATACAGCTGACGTAGCTTATTCATTATAACTTCCCCTCTGCTGCTGAATCACAGAGTAAAAGCTGGGGAGAGGGAGTTTGATTTCTTGCTCTTACAGTACTGGCTGTAACAGCTTTGGTGGAACATGTGGAAAAGAGAGAGCAAGAAAGCGACAGGGAGTGCACAGGGGTCTGCTGAGGCTGAAAGGAAGATGTGGGAACCCTGCCTGATATTAAGATTGAACAGTCCCGGTACTCTCTAAAAAGCCTCTTCTTACTGATGCATAACCCTCACCTCTGATGTTAGTTCTTTCATTCCCATCATCTCTTCTCATTCCTTCTGCTTCTTAAAAGACGTGTTTCTATTTAAAGAATTAATTGCAAGTTTATGATTTTGCCTCATGTCATTACCTCACCCTGCAGTGGGTTTAAGGCTGATGTGCCTGTGACAGATCTGAATGTGCATGCAGGGGAGCAGGATTTTGCTGTCTGAGGTCTCAAGGTCAGCTACCTCTTTAACAGGGAGGTGGGCAGAACAGTGCCCAACTCAAGAGAGATCACTATTTTGTCGTAAGGTTAGCAGGATTGTGTTCATATTTTTCTAAGTACGTAATACTGGGTGTAACACAGCTTTGGCCTAAGGGAAACCTTGTTTGCATAAGTAAAACCAAGCTAGTTCATGCAAACTGTCTGTGATGATGACCACATGGGGAGAACCCCAAGTACCAGGCCAAGTAGTGCAAAATGGCTTATGTCCACCCAGTTCAGGCTTAACACTGCAAAACACAAGGGTCAGATAGGTATCGAGGAGAGGATGTTGTGTTCACCATTACCTGGTATACTGCGGTAAAAGCCATCTGTGTGTTTCTCTCCGCTGTCTCTGTGGGGCAGATAGGCCACATGACCCAACTTCAAGGACACCCCTCTTTGGCGGTGCAGACAGCTGGCCCAATGCCTCCAGCAGAAAGAAGGAACAGGGTACGCTTAGTCATTTTCTTTCCCATTACGAGACTGATCCTTCTTGCATGGAAGCTGGAAAATGGGGTTTCTTTTGCAGTGGGAACAGAATCAAACTGTAAATGCATCTTAATGGAAAGAAATATGAATATGAATATGAATATGAAAAGAATCCTTTAGCAACAGGTTTCATGAAAAACAGCCTGGAAGAGGAAAAATGCCAAATGAGGAAGGGAGAATTTATGTGTGATAGACATAGATGTTGTTTCTGTAACAGTTGTTTTGGAAATGGTCTGGAAACTTGCTCTTTTTTGTTTGGGTTTTGGTTTTTTTCCTCTTTCTCCTGGGAGCTGAAATAAATAAATAAATAAATCCTAGTGGCATCAATGATTGCCAAAAAAATGCCACAATTATTTGTTACTCTAGCATAAACTTCCCACTGAAATTCAAATTGATGGCTATTCAAAAACAAAACATCTTGCTGTCAATGTATAAGCAGGAAAGAAAATGAGTACTACATAAGACCACTCTCTTCCATCATACTCCTTATCTATATTTTCTAACTTCATCCCTAGTTTCAGCATGCAAAACATTATTTTTTTATATTAATTTTGCAGATGAGCTGTTAACTAAAAAATAAAACTATCTGGCCTTTTTTAGGTCTTCAGTCAACAGATCATAAGCCTGGAGTACAATTAGTCATATCCTACGAGAGCACCCGTCTGACGATAATGTTGAAACACATGAGGAACATTGTGAGTATTTTCATCATAATCTGTAACTCATAAGTCCTTGCATTTGCAGAGCACCGAAAAAAAAAAAAAATCCTCAAACACCCTTTTTGAGTTCCTCTGCCATCATGCAACATTTGTGATTTTTTTCTTTGAGCTTGTTCAGTATAGTTACAGGTATGGGACAGATGCAGAAACTATATTTCCATAATGGTGAGTAATGGCCTTTTCCAGCCCATATAGAAAACCTATTTTGATGAGTATTTTGTCCCTTTCAGATGATACATTTTGATACCAGTCAGACACAAGGCATCGTGGAGCCACATGACTTTTTATAGGATGCTAACCTGGTATTATTGATTGATTATTCATATATTCCTTTCAAGTCCAGTATGAGCTATCTATGAACAAGGATGAGTTCAGCAAAGGGAGCCGTGGTGTATTTCAAGAAATAATGTCATTTGTTGGGGGGATGCTCAGCTTTGTAACATGCTTTCCTGTCATGATGCTAAGTGGTTAATGCTGGTGGTTCCTGGAGCCAGGCTATGAGAGGGGGAAGCTGGCAGTGCTCCCGCTGCGTGAGATGGTTGAAATTGGCTGATGGAGGATATCTGGAGAGACCTAGCTGCTGTCCTGTGCCATCGCTGGGCTGAAGCAGCACGCCTGCTATTTCATCATGAGTTCAGCCACCTGGATGTGCTCTTTAATTCCCAATTGCTCAAGTCTCAAGTAATGGCTGTGGCAAAGACACCCTTTGCCATCCTTTTTTAGCTAAGAGATAACAGCATTTATTAACTGTTGTGGGTTCTCATTGCACACACCCATGCTGGCTCCATCCCAAACTGGATTGCAATCAGTTTCCCTAAATAGGACCACTCTGAGGAGTGTATGTGAGCACCAGCCAGTAAGAAAATTAGGGTGGATATTTAATTAGTTGTATGAGACACATGAGGCTTACATAGCTCCAACTGTTCTCTATTGGCCACTCTGGCTTCTGATTTGCAATTTAATTATGTTCATTTTGGTTTATAATACCCAATACACCTCAGTCCTGAGAGACATGTCTTTTGTTTCCTATGGGCCACCTTGACAGGAGAGCTCCACCTCTGCTGACACATCCAATTTATATGAACTTTACCTTCAGGATATTGCATAAGACCCTCCTTATCTTTTCTTTCCTGCTTAAAGCTATGTGACTTTGATAAACTTCTGGTAATGTTCTAGGTGGTGGGAGGGGTATATTTAAGTGATTGCCATCCTGATGCTGTTACTGTGAGTTTAGGCAGGTGATGTGGAGATGCAGACAAATGGAGCTACAGATGTCAAAAACATTCTCCTTGTTTCCATCATTTAAATCGTATAAGCTCCTAACATTGTTCTTTATCTTAGAAAGTTCCAGCTATTTAATGAAAGGGAAATAAATTACAGCACAAATGACTGTGTACAGCAAACATGAGATCCAGGGTTCAGTTCATTTTATTGTAGAAAGGAACGATACAACTTTAAGTAATTGTCAAGCTTTTGAATGTAGATAACTTAAATCCATTTTAGTGAATTTACAGAGAAGTTGTAGGAGTCAAATTCAGTAAGACTAGCAATGATTCATAACTTGAAAATAAGGTCATCATTTTAGTAGCCTGACTTAGGCAATCATGTTTTTAAATCCTGGTCTTCCGATTCCTTCCTTCCATCCTGCCATCCATCCATCATCATCTGATCTGAAATATGAAATAGTAGTACTTTGGGGTACTGTGATGCTGGCCTGCCTTCAGACGAGTAACCTATAACAGAAAGGTTCTATATCCCATTAGTAATCTTCTCAGCTTTCTAGTCATATAGATCAATCTCTCTGACGAGCTCTCTTTTCTTTTTCCTTCCTTCCTTCCTTTCTTTCTTTTTTGTGGAGTGGAGTTGAGCTGAACAGGGATTTTAAAAGTATGCCAACATCATAGCTTATTCAAGGCATGTTCAAGCTATTTCAGGTATATTCAGCCTTTTGCAGAGTCTCACTAATTATATTTTAGTGGTTCATCTGTGCAGAGATTACTTTGCTATCTTGTTTTATTTCATAATTTATGGTAAATAATTTTTGTGCTGCTCTTCCCCACTTAATTTATCTCTTTATAGAGATTTTATGATGTGTTCAGATGTGAAAATAATTGTAGTGGGTTAAATTAATCCCAAATGTAGCTTCATGGAACTGACAGGAATTGTGATAGAGACTTTTGATCCATGTAAATAAATTTTATTTACTATTTGTGTGGGCTTACTTCCAGGATTTTTAATAGGAGATCTAGATCCTGCTGTGCAAACCCTATATTAATATACAATGCAATCCATAAGGAACTGGTGGTGTTATAGCCATTGTCAACTGTCACGTAGGTTCTTTAAAGGAGGAAGTCAAAGGAGTGCAATGCTATAGCTTTGCAGGACATTTTCATGAAGGTAGCCCTGTTCATGCGGACTGTCACAGGCAAAAACTGCAATAGCACTTGAGACTCGTGCGTTGGTCTGGTGCAGACCTGCCAGAGGACTGTCTAATGTGGGTGTATGCACTGACTCCACAGTGCAGGCACTTTTGATCTGATGCATCCACATGTGCCAGGCTTGCTGCAGATGTACAAGTCAGTCATCCCTAGATCTGCTTCAGCACATCATCTCCCTTAGCACTGCAACATTTCAGTCATGTGCTACAAAAGCCAGTCCTGCTTAAAGAAAACTATCAGAAGGGCTTCAAGGACGAACAATGGAGAAGAACAGACAATGGAGAAGAAAAGCCTTATGTTTTTGTGACCAGAAAGGACCATTAATCTCATCTAGCCTCCTGTAAAATACAAGCTCTATCTTTTCACTGAGAAAATACTTGCATCTAGAGCAGCAATGCATGTGGAGAAATTGTTTGAACAGAGAGATCTAAGACTGGTTGCAAATGTTTGTCTACACTTTAAAATGGTGGGTAGACAATGAAGACAAGTTCTGTTAAATAGATATTTATAAGATACTAACAGTGTTTCCATCTCAAGGTTTTCTTAAGCAATTCATGGTTTTATTCTAATCCTGAGATCATGTCAGTCACATTACTCATGTCAGACTCACTGCTTTTACCTATGAGTTGAACAGCATCATTATAATTGCTGAGGAAAACAACTTTAAATCCAATTTTCAAGGACACAAAAGCCACAATGCTAATAAAATGCAATTTTCCAATTAGACATAATAGGTAATTTTAAGTCATAGAATCATTGAATGGTTAGAGTTGGAAGGGACCTTGAAGATCATCGAATTCCAACCCTCCTAACATGACACCTCGCACTAGGGTAGGTTGCTCAAAGCCCCATCCAGCCGGGCCTTGAACACTTCCAGGGATGGGGCATCCACAGCTTCTCTGGACAACCTGTTCCAGTGCCTCACCACCCTCACAGGAAAGAATTTCTTCCAAATATCCAATCTAAATCTCCCCTTTCTCAATTTAAAACCATTACCCCATTTCCTGATAAAAAGTCCCTCTCCAGCTCTCCTGTAGGCCCCCATCAGCCTCTTGGAACATTATTTGTTCCACTCAAATCCAGACAGTGCAACATGAGCCACTTTATGAATAGGCAAGACAGGCAATATTGCCTTAATAAAGTGAACCTGAGCTAGAAAAAAAATGTTCTGGAGGGATGAAAACTGGAGAGGTTATATGGAGAGACCTCTGAGTCATGGAGGATGTGGCAGCAGAAGGGAATGAGACAGAGCAAGCTTCTTCTACAAACCCAATAGTGCTATACCTGGCAAAGTGCATTAAGTGGTCTTAGAAGGAAGATACAGGAACTGGGAGGAGGTTTGTTTCAGCATGTGAAAGAATTTATTGTAGCTAAGAGTAAAACCAGTCCAGCAGTGGCAGCACAATACCCAGAAAGATTGCAGCAGACAGGAATAGGAGCGTGGGGGGAATGCTTGGAAGAAAGCCTGAGTGATTGCCTTAAAAACCTAGGCTCCTAGATCTGCGTACAAGCTGTGGAGGTAGATTTATGAAAATTGAAAGACACGTAGGTTTTGAACTTGAAACGCTCTGAGTCCAATTCCATTCATCTGTGTTATTCAACACAGACCATGGGGGATATCAAGACCATAGCAGTTCTTACACAGAGCAGACTACAGGCTAACTTAGAACTGCACAGCCAGGACTAGCCAGGAAATGCTGCGCTGCTGGGCTTACTCACTTATTCAAAAAGACACCAGAAGCAAAAGTAGCCATTTCTGAAGTTCTGAAAAGAAGAGGTTGGCTAATACATTTCTTTTCCCACTTCACAGGCAACCAGAAGGGAACAGTGGTTCAGCATTGGCTCAGAAGGAAGTCTGCCTTGCCTGCTGACTTCATTGCCATGACTTCAGGCATGCCCTGTTTTTCTAGATAAGCAGCTAAACTTTCAATCATCACTGCTAAACATTTTTGCCTGATACTTCTTGTGGACAGAATAAGTCCTCAGGGGTACTGGGGAGGAGAAACAAAGCCAACGTTTTCTCAACCTAATGCCAGAAAATGTAAAATGTTACTAGAATTCAGGAAAGCGTGTGTGGGTGATGAATTCAGAACCAATTTTACAGGAGGAAAAATTGCTGGAAGAAAAATAAACTCCTACAGTACTTTCCAAAACTACTTCCAGCTTTCCTTTTATAAAATCTCTGAAGCTGTCATGTACCACTCTTGGTGATTAATGATGCTGGGATAGCTGATATGTGGGTGACGAATTAGTAATCAGCTTTAGGCTTACACAGACATCCAGCCTCTTTCCATTTCGTGTCCTACACCATCCAAGTACAAATTGCTTCCAAAAAAGTTTGTGAGTTGTGATGGCTTAAATGCTTTGGGAAAAAAGATGAGAGCCAAGCTTTGCCTAAACCACAGGGTTGAAATCTATTTCTAGGTCTGCAGGTGCGGGGATGGAGCCAAGTTCTCACAGGGTACAGCTAGATGCTCTGCTATCACTGCCTTTGCTGGGTTTTGTCTCTATCTTGAGGTGGGTATAAGAGGTGGGGAGTTTTGTTCACTCTTAGGTGATTCCCATCATTCCTCTCATGGGCTAGCTGACTTTCACACTTCATGAATATCAATATGTAGATTTAAAAAGAAAGTATCTATTACCTGCCAGCAAGGCAATGCCTGCCAAATAAATAAAAAGCCACATTATTTTTTCAGAATATTATGAATGCATCCTGCTTTCTCCACTATGGCCCATGGATCAGCCAACAGGGATTGGGAAGAAGTTTCATAAGTGAACCAAGCCTGGTTAGTCATCCAGGGATGAAAACCAAGTGGAAAAAAAACTCTTTGTGCGTAATAAATTTATTTAGAATGTATTGGTGACTGCAAAACATCAGCAGTTTGGTGAATTGAAAGGAATTAACACGTGGAGTTCTCCCTTGGCTGAAAGGTAAACAGAATAAAAAGCCATGGAAATAAAGCTCTTGTAGTAAGTCTAGCTTATAGAGCATTTGGATTTAATTTTAAATTCATAGAAAATGCTTTTATTCTAAAAACAAATGGAAATTAGTTTAGATAGACTATGTTCTCTGTTGGACTGAAAATTAGCTGAACACCTATAAATAAAGGGATCTGCTACTCAGCAGTAGTTTAAATTGGGAAGAGATGAGGTCTGTTCTTGTGGCAAAGGGATTACTGCTGGATTCCAACATATTTGTTATGAAAGGTGTTTGACAAATATGTTGTACAGAAAGTTGTGTTATTATTTCTTGTTAAACCCTTTAATCTGTCATAGTCACAGTACTGCCTCAGCTCTAAATTCTAGCTGCTAATTTTTAAATAAGTAATTCCCTACATAGCTGATACGTGTTGAATAAAAAAAAAAAAAAAATTAAAAGGCAACAACAGTGAACTCTGTTCAGTAATATGAACGATCTGGGAGATGAAGGTAAACATAAATTAAATTTGCTACTGGTTGCAAATGAAGAAAACATTAAAAAATAACAGTGGAGACAGAGAGAGATCAAGAGAATAAAAGTAATTTCCAGAACCCTACAACCAGCTTAGACAAATGAAAATGAAAAGTATTTCCTCAGGGAGGAATAGATCTATATCCCCTAGTAATGTGGAGATAAAACAAGCCAATGATGAGACGTGAAGTCGCTATGAGAGATGCCAATGAGAAAGGCCAGATTCCAGTGTCATGGTACAGAAAGAAAGTAGTTCGTCGTTATAAGGCTTTGATAGTAAAATATTTCTCTCGGGATGTTTTTTTTAAAAAAAAACAACAAACTAAAATACAAGTTCAAAGAACAGTTCTCAGAAGAGTTACTTGGGGCTGATTGATTTTTCAGGAGTGATGTATTGTTACTAAAACTTAACTTAGTTAAGAACAGACTACCAAGGACACAAGTCAATTGTGCAAATATTTAATGTAGGACATTGAGCAAGAGCGTAAGTAGAAGTAATGAGAGGCAATTAAGAAGCAGAAATTGCATGCATCAACGCAATGCTTTCTTATAAAGGGAGATGGTAAGCTGTAGAATAATCTAAAGAAAAGTGGAAGGAGCTCTGTACAGTTTGTGAAATTAAAAATAGTCTAAATCAGGCACATGCAGACATTTTAAACTAAGTTGAGAAGAAAAATTGTGCAGGGTGAAGACACATACAACAGTATCACTATTTCTTTATGCATTTTTATATTCATGTACTATCTATACCTAGGCAGGGACAGACAATAGTATGTATGTGACAAAAAAAAAAAAACAGAAACAGAACAGCATTTGCTTGTGTTTCTTTTCTCAAAGGCTAATTTTCTTTCCTCTAACAGGCAACAATGGTATTAATCCTGCGTGATTTCAAAAGAAAAGCAAAATGGGGATATTATCTTAAGTATTTGTTCTCCCTTGGGCTTTATTCAAGACAGAAGAAATTCTGGGATCTATGTTTCTAAGGGTCCACCCTAGATCAAAGTTATCTCAGCCAGTGTCATAGACTCTCTGGTTAAATAGTCATCTGAAAATTAAATGTCCAAAGCACAACCATCATACAGGCTTGAAAGCAATGTATTTTTCTTACAGCTTGGTGGTACTTCTGGAAGAAAAGCTTCAGAGATCTATTCATGAAATATGCTCCATGTATTCATTCCATGCTCTGCACCAGCATTGCTTTTCCACCAAATAATACAATTTTAAAGTGGGACTGGAGCTCAATTTCGTTCATATATGCAAAAAAAGCGCGAAGTTTAAATGACTCAAAGATAGTCATGTGATTCATGTGATACATGAGTCACGTGATACAGCATGTGGTTCAGGAATCTAGAACATATCTTGTCACCTCCTTCTCCTTCAGAAAAAAAAATTCCTATGTGATTCTTGCTCATATCTTTTACTGAGAGTTGTACACTTAATCCATTCACACTTCTAGTTGTACAGTTGCCTTCTTTTATATTATGTTTGCAGCCTCAGGGATGTTTTTATACCCATGTGATACTGTGTGAAGCACCCAATAGTGTAGTCCTGAGCAGTGGTGAAGAGTTAGAGTGGTGCCAGTGCTCAGGACACAAGCCATTCTAAGACATCTTTTGTTGTTGTTGTGAATTCAGAAACAATAAATGCACACAAAGCTGTAGTGTTACTTGCTGGAGCTAAATTCTACCCCTTCTGTTACTGCCAACAGTCAGTAAAGGACAGGAGCCTGTTTTACCTGACAGATATAGTCATGTGATTATACAAACTCTTCCCCATTTTATTGGGGATTGTGTTTATCCTAAAGTCTTTCTGGATCATCAAGACGACAAATTACTCTCTTTAAACTGGGCATCAGAGTTACATCTCAGTTCCTTTCTTCACCCTTCAGAAATTGTTCAATCCTGGAATCAGAGCTCTATAGAAATAAAGGCTTGAAAGGGAAACCCTTATGACCTTTCGGGTATCACAGCCCAGCTTTCATTTTATGTACTGTATTCTAAGTAGAGTTAGATGGGCTTTTCTCTCAAATGACTGAAGCAGATCAGAAGCCTTTTACATAATTCTTAGGAAGTCCTGAATCTTTTGGGATCCAGCCTGTTTCCCAGAACTTGACAAGGAAAAAAAAAAAGAAAAAAAAAAAAGTTTTTGTTAATAATTTAATAAACAATACTTGTTCCTTTTTAAAATAAATCCCTAACAGCCGAGTGCTTTTCTAGTTAGTCTCTGATGAAGAGCAGTAGACAAATTTTACCATGCTACAGAGATGGAGGGCTATGCCAGCTCCCCCAGTGTCACTGAAATCACTTATTTCAGTTGTATTCTACTGTAATTGAAGGTGGAATTTGTCCCTTTGGAGTTTAATGGTTGAAAAAGCATCATGTGTGAGTTCTAGCCAGATCAACACTGCTGCACCCACACGTACCAAGGGAGGTGGCAGAACTGCTCACCAAGCCACCTTCCATCATTTACCAGCAGTCCTGGCTAACCAGGGAGGTCCCAGTTGACTGTGATGTGGGACACCCATCAATAAGAAGGGGGATCCAGTGACCTACAGGCCTGTCAGTCTGACCTTGGGGCCTGGGAAGCTCATGGAACAGATAATCCCGAGTGCCATTACGCAGTGTATGAAGGACAACCAGGTGATCAGGCCCAGCCAGCACGAGTTCATGAAAGGCAGGTCCCGATTGACAATCCTGATCTCCTTCTAAGGTGACCCACTTAGTGTATGAGGGAAAGGCTGTGGGTTTTGTTTACCTGGACTTCAGTAAAGCCTTTGATAGAGGTTTCCACACGTTTCTCCTGGAAAAACTGGCTGTTCATGGCTTGGATGGCTGCACCCTTTGCTGGGTAAAAAACTGGCCAGATGGCTTGTCCCAGAGAGTGGTGGTGAATGGAGTTAAATCCAACTTGTGGCCAGCCATGAGTGGTGCTCCCTAGGACTGAGAACTGGGGCCTATTCTTTTAAATACCACCATCCCTGAAGGTATTTAAAAAGCATGTAAAGGTAGTGCTTAGGGACATGGTTTAGTGGTGGACTTGGCAGTTAACAGTTGGACTCAATGGTCTTAAAGGCCTTTTCCAACTTAAACGATCCTATNTGTGGCCAGCCATGAGTAGTGCTCCCTAGGACTGAGAACTGGGGCCTATTCTTTTAAATACCACCATCCCTGAAGGTATTTAAAAAGCATGTAAAGGTAGTGCTTAGGGACATGGTTTAGTGGTGGACTTGGCAGTTAACAGTTGGACTCAATGGTCTTAAAGGCCTTTTCCAACTTAAACGATCCTATGATTCTATGATTCTACCTCGCATATACACCAGGGCAGGTTAACACCTTGACATTTTTGCTCAGAACTGGTGTGTTCATCACAGCATGTTAGCTGTGAAGCTTCCCTTCTGTCTCAGTGACTGAGGATTAGTTTTTCCCATTTGGCAGCCCAGAGACCTTGGAGAGCATTGGCTGGTTTACTTGCTAGAGAATTTGTGACTCAGGACAGATCTTGAGCCCATTTTTGCCAGCATTGTTTTCTCCATTAGGGATGCAGCATGCCATCTTTTATTAACAAATAGACTGCACAAGTCCTTGCTACTCTACTACAAACAAAGCCAAACCAGTAAACTGGCACTTTTTTCCTTCTTTTTTTCTTTTTTTTTTATTTTTTTTTTTTTTATTTTTTGGCAAAAAGCCTTGTTTCACTTGGGAGAAAAAGGGCTGGAAAAAACTACAGTGACAAAAGCATTGGGTTTTTGTGAATAAACAGTACCCACAGTTCACCCCTTTGGTGCACTGACAAGCTACATGCAGAACAGGCAGGGTGATGGGGATGTTGAAGGTATTGGACTGCACAAAGTGAATAAGCTGTATCTGGATTAAAATCAATAACACGGATAGAGCCCCCTGCATTTTTATCATAGTAAATGACAAAATCATCTGGCATCTTGCTCCACTGTCACCACTGGCACTGCCAAATTTCTGACAGGTAGAAGATGCCTGCTCAGAAAATACTTTCCATAACTTCCTTGAAACAAAATGTATGTTGTTCTGAAGCCACATACCTTTTCTTTCCCTACATTAAATTCAGATAAACTCAATTTCTTTTTTTTTGTTGCTTTGCCATTGACCTCCATGCCAGTGACCAGAGGACACAATATGTCTTCTCTGTTTCTTTACATACAAAGAAACATACATACAGAGAAAGGGGGAGGGGGGGGGGGAGAATTGGGATCAGAAGATAAAATAAAATAAAACTTATCTTTCAAAGAAGCAGTTAAATGTTTTTAAATTTTAGGTGAAAAAAAAGCAGGGCTTTAGGGAAAAAATACCTTATTTGTGCCATCACTTTTGGCCGGTTGCTTTTCTGTTTCATCTTGTCAATAGCAGACAGTGCAGGGTGCACCACAGTGATACAGTGGAGCACCTTCTTTTGTACTTACTATTTACTTACTGCAAATGGGATTTTATTTTGAATTTTCTTTGAAGTAATTTGAAAATATGTTGTGTCAGGAAAGCTAAACGCCTATTAGCAGCATCGAAAAGAGGTGTTGAATACTTTGAGATATGCAGGGCTCAAAGGAAAAACAAGAAGGGATGTTAAGTCCCACCTTAGGATTTGTGTAGTATCGACACAGCAGCCCATTGACACAGCAATCCTGTTTGTCCTGAAGGTTCATATATCTTATTAATCAGTTTTTGAAGGAAACTCTTGCTTTGTAATATCATTCTTTTACTGCTGATTATTTTCTCAGCTCTTTAAATTTAGAATTAGCCCAGAAGATGTTATTTTTTTCTAAGGCAGCTAATTAAGCAGTAGCTTTTCCACATTTCTTACTAATTTTAATTTAGTCAAGAGGCAGCTAGTAATTGATACAGGTTGCTGGGGTGCATAGTCGAATTCTTCTGTAGATTTCTTTTTTTTTTTAATCATCCTTAGTTGGATAATAATAAAATCCATCTCATATCTACACTTACATAAACATTTTGCTATGTAGCCTTTTTCTCACCATTTGCTATAGTGATAGGATTTTAGAAGGTGTAAGGGTATCTCAATATTAAACATTAAGGCATACTTTGTAGTCCTTTCTTCACTATGTAGATGATTAATTCTCAATGCAGTGCATGTAAGAGAAAACCACAAATGAATGCAATGGATAGGAAAAATGAGTTAGAGCTATGGGACAAATGAATATTTTTATAATTTATTTTTTTTTTTTTAATATGGGGGCAGTATCTGAAATTGGAGCCTTTCTAAAGCCTAGATTTCTACTTTTCATTGAAGAAAGGGAAGAAAGCAACTGAGGTTTGAAGATGTCCAGAAAAATAATTTTAGAGGAAGAAAGGAAGGTATTTATAGAGGAGGAAAGGTGGCATTAGTTAATATAGGTTACCTTTGATCATTTTTTGCTTTTTTTTTTTTTTTTAAGATGGTTGAAAATGAAAGAT
>VZRU01012355.1:104197-117354 GCA_013398155.1 Pedionomus torquatus
AAATGAAAGATGGAAAGAAGAGAATAACAGCTGGAAGTATCAAATGTTCCAGAGCCATCAATGTGTTTCACTCTGGGACAAAAGGTGGAAAAATATCTGCATGTCTAACACTTAAAGAAACTGATGACATGGTCTCAATTTGAGGCAATAGTCACCTAAGAAGAAAATTTGATATTGCTTAGGAAGAGATGAGTTTTAAAGAGCTTTACAATAAATTATCCCTAAAGTATATTTTTTAAAAGTCATAAAACTTTCCTTAAAATTCATATGAGGAAGGCCCAATATTCATATTGGCTGCTAAATTGCATAGTTTAATATATGGCTGATCTTAAAACAGTTAGGCTTTTCATAATTCTAACAAAGAATCCATCCATAAGGAGAGTTGTGGTTGGTTAGTAATGATCAAGGGAGAAAAGTCATTAGAATAATGCAATTCTTCTGGAAAAAATAATTTAATTTCATCCATTAGTTCTCATCTACAGCTAGTATGTTTAAAATTAAATTACACAGGACATAACCTATCTGTGTGCATTTCTGTACACAAGTATAAATGCTTTTTTGGTTTTGGAAAATAAAATTGGAGTGAAAAATGGAACACAGCCATAGCAGATACAGGACTGTATTAGTTTTGCAGTATTGAATTACAAATGTGGAGAAAAGTAAATCCAGACTATTATTTGCTCTCCCTCACTCTCCCTTATTCTTAAATATTTTCATCACCTTCTGCTTGACTTTGGAAGAAAATAACATTTAAAAAATAAGCTGCTTTTTTAAACATATATACGGGGAGTTGTAACTGAGTTTCTTAAAAACATCAGCTATTATCAGGGTCAAGTAGGCAGGTCGTTCTCTGAGAAAATTGTTCACTAGAGGCTTGTTTGTGTTAGAAGAAAGTACAGGGAGTCACCTCCTAAATTCAATTCAAATTTTTTTATTGGCAGATCAAAATCACTGGGGTGGTGGGGTTTTTTCCATAGGCCTAGCAAGGACAGCTGTGACATTTCTGTTGGGAACTTGGTTTTATACCTTTACAGCCTTGGGGATTTTTATAGCTTGTATTTATTTTAAAGCATACATAATCCAAGATTTAAGACAGTTATTGACATGGAGAGTAACTTCTTTCAAAGGAAAAAAAAAAAAACACCTTTATTTTTGTGTTAATAAAATCACTACAGAATTAAACATAAATAGAATTCAGTCTAAAACGTTGATGGTTTGGTTTTTTTTTTTTCTGTTTGCTTGATCACAAGTGCATGCAAGCTATAAAGCTTTTGGAGAGCAGTTAAAGTGCAAAATGGAATTCCCAAGATACCCTTTGATTTTCCTTCAGGCCTGGACTATAGACAGAAATCAGTGATATTTGATGCATTAATAATAACAAAAGGGGGTTTTGCTGGATTTCAGAATTACTCGTAAGGTTGCTAGAAATCTTACTCTGTGTTTTCAATGCAACCAACAGAACAGGGATTCTTTGGTGCAAACAAGACCGGCACTTAGGTCAGATATTCTTCATGTTCACCTTGGCTTATGAATGTGTCAGTGTAGTCTGTGTTAGAAGTCAAAGGATAATCCAGGGGCTTTGGGGTTTTGTTGTTCACTAAATGTGACATTCTAATATGACAGAAAACAACATATTTAGAAATTAAAAAAAAAAAAAAAAAAAAAAGACAAGGAAAAAAAAAGAACAACAACAACAAAAAAACAAATCCTAATCTGATGTTTTCTCCAGTCTCTTTAATTCAAACAAATGCTCAACTCACATGTGAAAGCCTGAGAAAGTATCAGTTTGCCCAAAAGCCTGGTATTTTTGCCTACCATGGCAGCTGTCTTAATAAAAGTTTACTTTTAATATCACCTGCTTTAGATTTTAAAATATATTTCTGCCATGTCAATTCCACTCGTTTTCACACTGTCATTCTCAAACTGTTGAGATCCCTCTCTGGCCCTGGTAGGTGAGGGTCTAACAAAATACAGGTCCTTCCATTGCCTTTGCAAGCCTTGTCTGAAGAATCCCTTGGGTGAAGCAGGCTCTTCACAAGAAAATATTTAACTATTGTGCCAATCAAGAGACCCAGCACAAACTCATCATACGAGCTACCCAAACTCTGCTCCATGCTCCAAACCATGGCTGATTTATACCTGCTTTTCCTCGATAGCTTTGAATGAGTGTGTAGTGGGGCAGGGACTTTTTAACAGAGACCCTTGTTACGTCTTTTGTGTCCTCTCAGGAGTCAGAGGAGGGCAGTTGAGAAGTGAAGATGTGATGTGGCTTGAAGAGTGCTCAGCTGAAGCTTTTGGATTGCTTGATGGTGTAACAGTGCACTGCAGATGGAGAATTGGGGCAGCTGTGGAATTTGGAGTGGCTTGTTTGCCTTTCCTCTGCAAGGAAAGGTGAAGTGGGAAAATGTTATCTGTAACGCAGGAGGAACCCAACACCCAACAACCAGAACTCGGAGCTCTAGTTGGAATTCAGGTGGCTGCAGTTTAAATTACCTCTAGTCTGGCTGCTGATTGCTACTATTCATGAAAAGTGGCTTTGTTTTAGTTCTGAAAGATCCCAGAGCAACTGCTCTGCCTTGAGTTTTCTTCTCTGAAGCACTAAAATATTCTCTTTCTTGATTTTCTCTCTTGACCCTCTCCTCCCACTCACCTCTTTCAATGTGTATTTAGCTACGTTCAAAAGGATGGCGAGGAAGTCGTTTTCTCTCTGTGTTTCCTATGGCCGCAGCACTACTGCAAAGTGCCTGCCTTAGATTTTGGGAGGAGTTGGCCAACGGTGGCAGCTGAAGGCTGGATAATGTGCCAGCATTGCTAGCAGGGTACAAGGAGCAACTCAAATGTGTAGGGACAATTTCATCTGACTTTTTTTTTGATTCATCTCATGCGCTTCAGGATCCAACCCCTCCCTCCCCACCCCCGTCTTGTTAAACAATTCCACTTGGCAATCAGCTTAGATTCTTTCCCTGGCAGGTGAATGTCAGACTGAGTCTGTTTCAAATGCAAACGGTGCCCTGATCTGTGCCCTTGTTGTCCTCAGGTGTGCAGCAGGGCAGAGTGCGAGTGACTACACCCTGCCCTATCTGGGCAGCTCAAAGGCAAGCAGAGCTGGATTCATGCAGCTGTCCTCTCTATTACCTTTGTAGCCCCTCACCTACCATCTGAGCTCCTCAGCCACCAGTGTCCTTTGCAGCTGCTGCTCTCAGGCTTTCAAAATTAGCTCTGACATAGTCCCTGTTTAGGCAATACCCTGCTGGGATGATTTATAAAGCCTAACGTTTTACAAGGCTCTCCCTGTACTGTGTTTCCATGCTTGAGATAGTGACGATTGTTGTGTTGGGCCTCAATAGTTGAGCCGATAAGATTTTCTTCAAGATCAACCCCCGCTTTTTTCTTTCTCCTTTTTTAAAACCACGTTCCCTTTTTTGTCTGAAACAACTAAAATCCGTTGACCCTGAAGTTACAGTGATGCTTATCTGCTCATTGAGAAAGGAATAGCTTGATTACAGTTAGGATCCTGGATGCTTGGACTGGTATTTAAGGTGACATTTCTTTCCCCTTCCTGATTTTTAAGAGACTGTCCAGTTTACTGTTATTTATAATCCTTAATTGAAGTTCTGGTGTAGTTCAAGATCAATGGAGATGGGCTTTCAAATGGACAGTGTAAATTACAAATCTTGTGTTAACAATATGGTACCTTGTCCTAGAAAATACCTGTTAGTTTCATTGCCATTTAATATCATTCTTATTTTCATCATTAACCCCATCTATCTAAATCCCCTGCTTATTTTAAACCAGATGTACTTGGAGGAGCATAGCAACAGCAACATTAATTGTTCATACAGTGCTGATGATATGTAATGATTTGAGTAGTGCATCCTTTGATGCTGTCTAGTGTTAACAATAGCAATAATAAGCTTTGCAGTTGACCACATCATTTGCCTCGAAGGATCGTTTCAGATAACAAAAAACAGAGATTTGTTGTGCAAGAACTGGTTGCTCACACAAACAAGCACTGTTTTTCTCCCCACTAGAGAAGTTATTTATTGCTAGGATGCCAGCAGTTTCTCTTATCACAAGGATATGTTGTTGATAATGCCTGTAGAAAGCCCCATATTTCTAGATACATGCTGTGTATAATCAAAATCTGAGAAACTACTTTATTCTGAGCCAGGTGAAATTACAACAGGAAATACAAACACAACTGCATGTGTAATGCTCTGGGTTCATCAGTTCCAAACATTTTAAGATCTCCTCTTTTTTGCCTGTATTTTTGTTTGCGTCCTGTCACTGGACTGCCTATGAGCTGTCTGGTAAACTTGCTGCCTAAAATGCTGATAATACAATTAAAAATGCTGATATTTTGATATGCCCCTTTTACTTTCTGATTCTATACTGTATTACCAACACAAAGGTTCTGCTCAATTATAAGCTGAGCACTAAGTGGCATGTGCTGGCAAGATACCTCCTCCATTATTATGTTTCTTGTCTGTTCTTTTAAAGCCTCTTGTACTACAAATGTGTTGGTTTCTGACTAACTGTAATGTTGCTTCAGGAATAATCTTACAGCTGCTCAGAATTTATCAAAAAACTCTCCACCCAGCAGCATTAATTTACTACTGAGCCTGGTTAATAGATTAGCTCTGATCTCAAGCAGCTACCATAAAATGGAATATCTGGAATATCGTTCAGTAATCTGAACTGGAAAATTAAAGAGAGTTTGCAGCTGTGTGATGGGAAAGATCGGAAAGACTGTTATTATAAGAATCCTGTTCTGCCCGTATTGCTGCAGGAAATGTTCCTGGCTCTTCTGTAGTAATATACTTTATCAAACACCCTTAGAAACAATCAGTTCTCCCCAGCACCAGCACTGCTACTTAGGGGTTAAAATCAATAGGAGCTTACTGGCCAGAATCCAGTTTCTATGCATTGCTTTGGAAAATGGAAGGGCTAGACTTTGTATCAGATTAAGCTGAGTTAAAGTAGATTGAGGTTTAAGGGTTTTCCATCAGACTGTAAAATATTAAAGCTAGGCAATTTTACCTTGTTCTTGTATTATTTCATTTCTATTTTCCTGATTCAATATTAAGCTGAATTCTAAGGATTCCTGTTGTTTACTGCAATAGCACTCCAATTTAACCAAGAGAATACTGAGATGTAACATTTTTCTCTGCCTGCTTAAAGTTCAAATTTCATTTGGTACTTTTTATTTGTTTTCTTTACTAGAACATGGGCATTCATATTTATGACCGTTTTGTTTTTCAGTGCCTCCCAGATGGCTCTGCCCCAAGTGCACACGCTGAATTTTATCTTCTGCCAGATCCTTATGAGGTCAGTCGAAGGAAAACAAGAGCAGCCCCAAAAAACTCTGACCCTACTTACAATGAAATTGTGAGTACCATTCATTTTCTTTCCCCGTTTCTTACTTGTTTGATTTTCTTTGGCTGCTCTTGAAATAAAATAACAATACAGCATTTCAAGCTGTTGCAAAGAGTACGATCAAAAAGAAGGAATGTGTCATCAGCTGAACCCTGAATGAGGACAATCTTCTCCTTTGCATCTTTCTGAGAAGTGAAACACTCTCTTTATGCCTCTCTCTTCGGAAAAGCAGCTGGATTATTTACACTGCTCTATCTTGCACCATAACCACAATTATGTGGTAGCCAGATGAGACCAAGCATCATTGCACCAAAACCTAGAGTGTTTTGAAAGCAGATTTGTACAATAACATAAAAATTAGTAATTGAATGGATGCTGTCATTCGCATTCGCATTTGAACATAGACAATGAAGCTGATAATGTAATAGTAAATAGCCTGGTTCTTTTTCTGTCAAAATGCTAGCAGTTCACAGCCATATATAATTATTTCACACACCACTAAAGTGTTTGCGCCTCTGGGGTGAAAAGGAACATTTGTATGGAGAAACATCTAGGACAGAATGGGAAGTAGCATAAACTACATTCTTTTGTAAAGGTGGATGAGATTCAAACAGTAGGTGGAATTGGAGGTTGTAATTATTACATATAGCAAATCTCCCAAAGATCTCAAAGCAATTTACAAATGCACTTCTGAGAAGACTTTAAAGTTGAAGGCATGGAAAATACTACCACTCCACCCTGTTTCATAGATAAGATATGATGGAGCTTAAGTTACTCAGCTGAGACCGAGAGTCCTTATCTCCTAGTTTCCCAGACCTGGAGTTTTACTATTTTTCTTTTTCTTTGCCCACATCTCTTTGATTTCAAAAGTGACCTGCTTACGCAGATGACTTCCAGCACTTCTACTCCTCGAGTGGTATTGCTGCTAACACCTGAGACACATTTCCCTCCCTCTGGTATTGCAGCAGAATAGCAGGGAACTAGGCTTAATTTTTTATGTTCTTTCCTTATTTGGTAATCAAAGAGATGGTAGAATGGGTCTAATTGACCTGTCTAAAGAAATTGCTTTACATCTGAAGGATATTTAAAGCAAAGAAATATAATAAGATTATATAATAACATTCATTCTAAAGTATCCAAAATGGACCCCAGAAAAGAAAAAAAAAAACAACCAAACAACCCCCCCCCCAAAAAAAACAACAAAAAAAGCAAATAAACAGCCAGCAGCACTGAAAGACAGTTATCTTTCTAATCATTATTAGAACAAGACGAGTGCAAGAAAGTCCAAAATCCCGCCTGTAGTCAGACAGTAGTCTTTGGGAGGAGACTTAATGGTGATTAAGGAGCATCCCACTGCAATAAAGAGAAATTCTGTGGCAACTTTAATATGATTTACTCAAAACTTAAAACCTTCTTCACAGATGCTCTGTCTTATTTACCAGGAACGCTAATCACAGTGGGGACATATGGTTCCATTGAACTTGGACATTTCAAACCCGATGCTTGTGCTGTTAACAGCTCTGTTCTTCCATATGTGATATCATTCCATATGCGTTTTCTGTCCAATGCTGGTAGACTGAGGCAGAAGCCGCCCCAGGGAAGCAAAACTACTAAAAATATAAGTCAGCTGTCTTTTAAGTTACTTACTGTCTAAAACACTGTGTAAAGAAATGTACTAGCCTTTTTTATGAGTTCATAAGTTTTTATTAAAGCCAAATGGCTGGAAGGAAGCTGTATATTAATTTCTCTCTGTATTCAATATTGAGAAAATTCTGAAATGTGCTTCTCTTGGGTATCTTTGGGGTTAGTTTTGTACTTCTATTGCTTATGAATGCCTACAGCAAATTGTCAGCCTTGCAAAAGTGCAGTTTATTTTTGATTTTAACTTGTGTGTGAGTAAAGATGTGAAAGTCCAGGAGGGCTCACGACAGAATGAACTACGTCAAATGTTTTGGAGCTGCTTTTAGAAAGCTCTCCTTTTTTCTACCATTCCTTTATTTGGATGTTGGAGTTTGTTGCAATCACATTGATCTAACATTGCATTAAAATATGATGGCGGAGAAAGAGAGAAAGAACACAGAAAAATGGAAACTAAGGAGAAAAATAATGACATATCTCCTTATAAACCACTGTTTGGAATAAATAGAGGTTCCAGAGTAGTTTACTGAAAGCTAAGAAAGTAGAAAAAAATGAAAATAAATCTGATTTATTTAAGATTAAACTCTTGCCAAGAAAAATCGCAATGACCAGAACCAACTGCAGTGGGCTCTTGCTCACACATGTAGCATTTGCCCTCAACATGCTTCAAGGTCTCTGTTGTCCTCAGTTTGTCTCTTTTGAGTGCCTGCAGTGTATGCACACCCACAAAATGAGAGAACATCCTGGACAAAGCAGAGAGTGCATTGCCATAATGAAGCCACAACGAGAGGAGATTTTCTCCATCTTGCCCTTGGGATACAGGCAGATTTCAGCAAATGTACCTGGGCCATTCTGGCCTCCTAGTGCTATTGCAGTTGCCCTGGAAGCAGAGGGGGACACTGACCTGCAGCAACTGCAATAGCCCCAGCAAGCCCGATGGGTGTTGAGGAGACCTGCACCAAGCTGTTCCCTCCAGCCCGTGCATCAAAGCTAATTTGGACAATAAAGAGCAAATCTAGGAACTGTGCCATGGCTACCTAAGGAGAAGCAACTGTCCCTCACTTATTATTAAAATGTCATTAGGCTCCCGTAGGTCAGCAGTGCTTCTCTTTCTGGAGCCAGGAATACTTGAATTCCAGCATGAAGATGATCAGAGGGCTGGAGCACCAATCCTATGAGGACAGGCTGAGGGAGCTGGGGCTGTTCAGCCTGGAGAAGAGAAGGCTCTGGGGGGACCTTCTAGCAGCCTTCCAGTATCTGAAGGGAGCTACAGGAGAGCTGGAGAGGGAATCTGTCAGGAAGTGTAGGGATAGGACAAGGGGTAATGGTTTTAAATTGGAAGAGGGGAGATTTAGATTGGATATTGGGAAGAAATTCTTTCCTGTGAGGGTGGTGAGGCACTGGAACAGGTTACTCAGAGAAGCTGTGGATGCCCTGGGAGTGTTGAAGGCCAGGCTGGATGGGGCTTTGAGCAACCTGATCTAGTGGGAGGTGTCCGTGCCCATTGCAGGGGACTGGAACTGAATGATCTTCTAGGTCCCTTCCAACTCTAACCATTCTATGATTCTATGTATACTCACATTCTGGAATTTAACTGTCCTTATTATGAAATTCTGGCAGGTGGCATTTGTTTTATCCACATACTAATACACCTATCTCCAGAACTTTCTCCTGTCCCTACATCCCAATGATATATACCTTGTTCCAGCTGAATTTCCAATACCATTTCAGAAACAGCTTATTGAGGTCATTTGAAAATCACCCACCCTGCACTGTAAACTTTGTCTTTGCACACTCTTTAAAGCCTTTTATTTTTTGTCTCTTCTCCCAAGTCACTGGGGATAGGACAAGAGGAAATGGCCTCAAGTTGCACCAGGTGGAGGTTCAGACTGGATATTAGGAAAAATTTTTACACTGAGAGGGCTATTAAGCATTGGAATGGGCTGCCCAGGGAGGTGGTTGAGGCACCATCCATACAGGTATTTAAAGAAGAGGTTGACGTATACTCAGTGACAAGGTTTAGTGATGGGTTTTTTACCAGAGTTAGGTTGATAGTTGGACTAGATGATCTTAAAGCTCCCTTCCAACCTATACAATTCTATGGTTCTGTGATTCTGTGATTGAAATTTGTGCATTACTCCAGTTCATGCCTGTTGTGATCTCCTAGGGAAGATTTCTTAGCTCTTACAGATTACTTGCACCCTTTTTGGTGAATTAAAGAAATAGCTGAGGATTATATATTCAGTATCTTGTCAAAGAAACGAGGCACTTTTATACAGCAACATTGGTATCAATTCAGTATTCAAATCATAGATTTATTCTAAATTATATTATCTGTTACCATACCTTTCCTTGCTTTTCTTCATCATTTCACTTTGATTTTGGTTGCAATGTGCCACTGAAAAACAGAAAAGCTGGAATTTTTAATTCACATACAATTTGATGAAATGGGCACAGTAAACATCAAAACCACAAAGCACCGGACAAAACTGTCCTGACAGCTGTTCCATACTATGATTTCCAAAGGATTGTAAATGGAAAAATAAATGTTGCTCCCTGGTAAGACCTTCCTAGTAAAATCCAGTTAAAAGAGTGAATCGGACTCACTGGCTTCTTTCCCCCAACACCTGTGGCAGTTCATCCCTACAGCAGCAATTATCCCCTTTCACCAGAGAGCTTGGTGTCCTGTCTGCCACGGTACCCTGATGTCCTGTCTGGTTGGCACAGCCCCACAGGGATGGCTGGGGCCAGAGAAGGCTGCCTGGGAGAAGGAACAGTTCTGAACCTCCTGGGTCCACCCATGAAGTTCAGAACCACCTTTCTGTTGCCACTCAGCATGGAGGGCCATTGCTGGAGCTGAGTCTTTATAATCTTTATGCCTGTCTGAAGGACATCATCTCCCATGGCCATTTCTGCTTCTTAGCAGGTACAGGGGTACAGAGTGGACTCAGCAGTCCAGCCCACAGACATTCAAGCTACAGGGGGCTCAGTCTGATTTATCCTTAGCAACGCCGTATGTATGGTCTGCATTCAGATTGCAGAGTAAATCAAAACCACAGCACTACACCAGCTATTAGGTAGAAAATTGACTGTATTGCACTCAAAGCCAGGACATATAGCAAACTCCTTTTAGGCAGTTTCACTTTCTCATTCTCCTGAAGTGACAGTATGTCGCTGCCTTTCCTCTTAAACTGCACAGAGAGATTAAAATTTAAAGGATTTTCCACTGCAAGTAAAATAGCAGAAACATTTCCAGCCATACAAATTTTAGATTAAATGTACTTCTCTTAACAAAGCTTACCTTTCAGGCCTGAAACTAGCTAAGAGCATTCTTGCACATTTTGTCAACCCACACACTGTTCACTCAGCAGCTTTTTTGATGAATGCGGAGACTGAAACATAGAAATCTCTTCTGAATGCAGCTTGTTTGTGTTAGCCTACCATCCCAGATTGTTTTTTAATTAAATTTGGAAAGCACACCGTTAAAATTTCATAATTAACCTCTGTGTGTTCTCGTAGTATCAAGGTAATTTCTAGAATATTTTAAAAACTATAGGCCTTAGTAACTCTATATAGAAATGCTAAGCAAGCTGCCTCATTTAATTTGAGAAGTATTAACAGCACTTCTTGAGTAACAGAATCATCCAAATTTAGTAAGTCCTACTTGCTAAATTGAGTTCAGTCTCAAAGATGTTCCACATCTACAGCTTCTATTGAGTGGGCTGAGATTTCCATCATACTTAATATTTGATGATTCCATTAAAAAAATGCAAGCATTTTTATGATGGGCACATTTGAATACAGTTAGCATCCAGAATCATGCATAACGTTATTTGTATTGAAATAGTAAAATTCATACAGCCAATTTTCAACGGAAGATTATTATCTCTTTTATGATTTGGGTTTGTTGGATCTAGAACAGTTATGAAATTTTATGGTATTCTTCCTTCCTTAGAAGAAAATTTGGGTTTATTTTGGCTTTATCTTTTTTTTTTTTAATTCTGGTATCTAGCACAAGATTTAATCACAGGTACAGTGCTGGGAAAAAATTCTGAGATACTGTGCATAAATGTGATACACTTTAATAAGAAATATCAGTGCAACATAAAGTTGCTTTCAGGCACTACTAAAAAACATATAACAAATTAAAAAATGCATCAAAACAGGTTTGATTTTTTTTCCCTAAGTTTTGCAGAAGAGAAATACTATTTGTGAAAGCTTCTGCTATGGAAAAATACTTAAAAATTATAATAATCTGCACTTTTACAGAATTACCTATCTTATGTTTTCGTGCTACTGTCCATGATGTGGTGAGTACACTCCATTTGAGTCTCTGCTCCAGAAAATCAACCATATTATCATTCCCTGTTGAACGTCATGGAGGATCTGGTATTTCTTCACATTTGAGCTCAAAACTCTGCTTAAGTTAAAGTTTCAATTTTCACAGGGAAAATTATGTATACTTACATTTTTCTCAACCATTACATAACATGGGTTTCAAATTTTTTTACAAATACTTGTTAATCAGATCTCATAAGCCTAAGCTGGCAGAATCGCTTTTATGTAAACTACCTAAGGCCAAATTTATTTCTGAGTAAATTCACTAAGTTGAGTGAATTTGGCTCATGGTTTAGAATTCTGGAGGGCAGTTCAAAGCAATTATTACAAACTTGTAATCATCATCCTGAATGCTGTATTGAAGTATGTGTTTTGCCTGTCAAATAGATTCACAAATTCATATGGGCTTTTTTTCTGTTTCAATATATGTTATTTCAGGTAGTGTACGACCACGTCAAAGAGCTCAAAGGCCGCGTACTGAAGCTTGTCGTGAAAAGCAAAGGAGTGTTTGTGGGAGCTGTTAACATTCAACTGAGCAGTGTCCATTTCAATGAAGAAAAGTGGTATCCACTGGGAAACAGCATAATTTAAATGTTGTCTAAGATAATTCAATTATTTATCATCTAATGTTTCTTTATTTCTTTTTCCCACGGTACATTTTGTCTCACTTGCCCTTGAGAATATGCAGTTATCCGCTGATCACATGCCTGAATATTTGTAATCATAAGGCTATTGTCTTAAAGTTGCTACTATCTTCCCACACCAGATTCTTGTCAGTGTCAGTGAAATCACATGCAAAGAACTTGTAGCAGCATGCGAAAAGTTCTTAGGATGGCAATAAAGATGTTTTGTTTGTTTGTATGAAATAGTACTGGAAAAATACTAAATTCAGCACACACCAAAGTGTGGGGCTTAACTCTTAGATCACTGATTCCACTGACTGTGTTGAAATAATGTTGATAATGCACTGTATCACCATCTGCTATGATCTCACTGCATATGATGATCTCACCAGAGAACTATGGGATGGTAGTTCCCTGGGTGCCAATACATTTCAGTTGTCTAGCAAATTTCATGTTAAATCTTATACAATCAATGCAGTATTCTATTTTTAAAAAACAACAACAACACAAACAAAGAAACAAAAAAAAAAAAAAAAAAAAAAAAAAAAAAACAAGAAAAAAAGCGGCAAAAATAAGAACCAACACAGCAAATACTTAAAAGCTTTGCACTTCAAACATTTTTTGCAATATACTCTGATGTGCCTTTAAGTTTTGATATAATGTAATGTTCAGTCCAGGATATACATTTGTCTATAAGATATGTATATCATTGTTTCTTTAATTCTGACATCCAAGAAGCAGATACAACTGCTCATCTGTGAGAAGAGGAGGAAGAAGCTAATATTCACCAGTAAATGAAACATACTGAATATGAGCTTTCAGTCAGGTACTTATTTAAGATCATGCTATAAGGAATCTTTGTTCGCCAGTCTTACCGCATTGCATTCTTATGCAGCATAAGGGAATCAAGTCAATACATGCGTTGACCTCAGGGCTATAAAATGTATACATACATATTAAACAATGAACATAAGTGGTTCCTTTGAGTTCACCGAAACTAATTATGGGCTCTGTTCTTCAAAGCATTTTTACCTAAATTGAGGAAGCACTTAAGCACATCTTTAAACATTTAACATATGAGCAGCCATAATAAACTGTCCATTATTGCCAGCCTCTTACACACACATAGCTGACCGTGTGTGTGTATATATATATATATATATATATGTGTGTGTGTATACA
>VZRU01012355.1:117531-132935 GCA_013398155.1 Pedionomus torquatus
TGTGTGTGTGTATACACACACCTCTCCAGGACCAAGGGCACATTTTTAAGGAGACATGTTGATTTGTGATCTGATCTGCTGTAAAATTTTAAGTTACCATATACTGAGTAGGTCTGACATTTGTCCTGCCACATGGAAAAGTGGTCAAAAGAGGGATAATAATGCCAGAAGCTGAAAATAATTGCCGCCTTCTCCCAAAGGATGCTCACAAATCAGTCTTCAGAAGTTAATTTTGTATAAAGCTCCTGAAGTGGGACTAAGAGTGTTATTTACAAAACTAAATAAGCTGGAGTTTTTCTCAACATCAAACCAATTGACTATGTCACTTGGTCAGTTTGTATCTGAGACTAGATACACCCAATTGCCTGAGGAAATTAAACTGCTCCTCAGAAAGGGGGGGTAGGGGGAGCTCTGCTTGAATATTAATATTGTTAGTATTCTTCAGAGCTGATAAAAGTTATAAAATATTTACCATATGAAAGGGATATTGGCTAGCATAGAGACATGATCGCTACAAAAATCATTAAGTCTAACATTTTAGATTATACGCTCTCCTGGGTAAAGAATCAAGTGACTTGTCACTCAGGCACAGAAAACACATTGAGGCCAGTTTGCAATGTTATCAAATTACCTGACCTTACAGTTCAATATTGATTTTAGATTCTTCTTAGTCTACTGCCTTGGTTTCCTTATTATAACTATAATGCAATTTTTTAATAGTGTTATTTCCTGTGACATTTTCTAATCATTGCTTCCCGCATGCCCTGATTTTCCATTTTAGAGCAACATTAAATAAAGTAGCATTAAAATGGCATTCAATAGAAAGACCACTAAAATATAATATTATCAGAACTGTCTGCAGACATAAGCAATACTGGCAATACTGCTTGATATATAAAGAAAGAAACCTACCAATATAGCATCTTTTTCTTTAAAATAATTAAAAAAAAAAAAAAAAGCCATGTTTGAATCACAAATCTACAATTAACTGGGTAGATACAGCTGTGTGAAGCTCAATACCACTTCAGTTTTGTAAGGAAGATGATAAAATTGTGTTTTATAGGCAAGACCTACACTGCTAGCTATGTCAGGCAAGAAGTTGTCCTCAAGAGATCTTGAATCATGCAATCAACCCTTGCCTTTTCTAAAATTCTTCTCATTCGCCTCAAAGCATTGTGCTTCCTATTTCCTGAGCTCACAGTAATATATATTCTGAGCTCACGGCTGCTCTGAGGAACATAGACCTTTAGAAATCACTCCATGAATTATCTGTCTTTATTTAGCAGCAAGAGGTTCAAGACTAAGCTAAGAACAAACTCTCATATTAGCATCTGATTTTTTTTAAGACTGGCTATTTTTTCTGAAACTATTTTTCCAGGTAGCAAAAGTACAGTGGACATTAAAGAGGTATAGTCCACTTAGAAGCTGCTACTGCTATAAACCTAAAGGGTACCTTGCATGTGTGATCTTTCCTATCCCCTCAGAAAGATACAATCATAAATTTTTTTCAATACAAATAAAAATTAAAACATAACATGATCATAATTTTGCAGTCTCCATTCATAAATATTATACTATTATTCTCAATCAGTAATTAATCATAATTTTGAAATCAGCTGCAAATGCAATTCTTAACTGAATGTTAAAAAGGTCCAAAAAAGTTCAGCCTTTATGAATTAGTTTTAAATAATGGTAGGGCCAATGTCAGTGGCCATTACTTATGCAGGATACCTGTCCCGTTGACTTAATAACCCGTCCTGTTAACTTAATAAAGTCATTGAGAACATGCCACTCTGGAAATCAGACCACTGGGTTGCTGCAAACCTTGTGCTGTTGCTTTATTGAGCAGGGTGTGATCCTCCAGGACAATTATTACTGCAGAGCATCATTAATAGTACCAGATATGAACAAACAGGGATGCAGGTTTGAGATTGTCACCATCTTTGGACAACAGGGGAACATTACGGTAACCTGTAAACATAAGGACACCTTATTAGTGTATTAACTACAATCGCAAAGATTATGATGGAGTGTTTTTATTATTTATTATGCAAATAAGGCTTAATTATATGATTCACTAAGTAACTCTTTAAAATAAACTGAAATGATGCAGAGCCCAACTCCCATTTCTACTGGTTTTCTATTATACTGTATTGTATGTGAATTAAAAAATACTATACAGCATTTCAATTCTCATATTTTTAGACTCAGATTCAAAAACTCCAGTGTCTTTCAGGTTATGGTGTTTTTTAAAATGGCAGACTTTTAGCCTAGTGATACTTAAAGACATGGAAAACATGCATTTTAACATCCAAAGATGTTATGTCCTGCATGCATTGTTCTGGTAGCAAATGACTTGTGAATGAACAGTGATGGTGCCTTATAGAAGAATGGTGTTGCAGCAGTAATGCACTATCCAGCTGAGGTAGAAAAAAAAAAAAAGCGTAGTGTAGGATTTTCTACCATGACATCTTAAGTCTGTTAAGGATCTCCTTTTGCATTTGAGTGATTCCCATATCAGAAATAAGGCATGACTCAGAAATAATATCTTCCTCTGATTGTTGAAGCATTTAGAGAACATATAGTTCTCAACTTCAAACTTAATTAACTTACCTGCTCAGAAAACAAAATAATCCCCTCTCCAAATTCCTAAGCCTGTATTACTTTACATGACTATAAACATCCGTTATGTCATAATAATAAACAATGTCACTTTTGATTAAAACAAAGATGCTCTGTCTTTTATCTGTGTATATATAACTGCAGTTATTTAAGTAAGTATCTGTTATGAATAAGAATTTACATTCAGAACTACAATTTTCAAAATCCTTGTTTAGGTGTGCCTGGGTGTATGTACGTAGTCTTTGGAACCCTCGTTTATTTGGGTTTGGATTTTCTTGATTCTTTTATACAGCATGAAAGTTCACCTGGCATCTATGGTCCAGCTTCTGGCAGCAGATACTAAGGCTGAGTCCAGGCAATACACGTTTTAGATCAACTTTTGAATCAACTTTTTTTAGTGTGAAAGACTTGGTTTATTTCCTCCCCAAAGATACACTTCAAGGACTTAAACTAATTTCTAAAGACTGTGTTCTAGCCCCTACCTGCATAATATTCTACCTGAAGGGAAGTAAAACTTCTTCTGAGGAATTAAAACTTATTTTATTGAAATTGTTCCAGTTTATATGAAATAACTAACTACTTGTTGATCCAGGGATAATAGCAGTAATAACTGAATTCCTGTCCTGTATTAGTGTTCTGCATGGTGGAATCATTGAGACAGGGAATGTAACCCAGGACCTCCTCCTCTTGCCTTTAACCACCCAGCTAGAGAGTTATTCTCACCTTCAGCCCCTCTGACTACACCTGCTTAATCATCACATGAAAAGTCAAATATTCTTGCAAGTGGACAGCAAACAGTGTACTCTACGGTACCCTAGTTCCTCAGTGTATTCTACACTGCTAGGGAAAGGAACACGGTGATGAATATATTTGAATCCTTTCAAGAGAAAATGCAGGGGAGAGTGGCAATGGCACAACTTTGACCTACTGACTGTCAAAGAAAAAGAGATGTAAGCACTGCTCAGCTTTTGGAAGCAACTTGCCCTCAGGGGACTCAGGGGTATGAAGCCTGAAGAAGGAGGGACAGTCCTGTAGTGCATATTAAAGCAATGAGAGCTGCAAAGAGTTAGATGTAAATACTCCTTCACTCTTTGCCATGTTTTAGACCATTCTTTCCTAAGAAATCTAGATTGTACTGACTCACTTTGTAAGACACATTATTTTCCGATGTCACTATTTAGGGAGTGTAGGTACCTAAAGCAAAACCATGGTTCCAGACGAGGAATCCAGAGGTCTCAACGGTAAACATTGCAATAAATTTTGAAATACTCAGTCAGTTCACCTCTTAGAAGCATTCTATTTGTGTCTCTGGGCCTATACTCATTTCCTAGCATTTGGAATTACTCCACTCAAAAACGTTCCTGTAAAATCAGCATGCCTCTATTTTTCCAAAATCCCATTTATGACCAAAATTAATCATACAGGCAAGAGACACACTGAAAAATTAGACAAAAAAAAAAAAAAAAAACAACAACCAAACAAACAAAAAACCCACCCCAAAACCAAAAAAAAAAAAAAACCCACCAAAAACATTACCCAAATTGTTGGTTTTACAAATATTTGTAAGCTCTAGTGTCTGTTATTTAAATTTGACCCAGTCATCATGAGTTGGTAGTTTGGCTGGCTGTTTTTCATTATCATGAAATATATAAATAAAAGGAAATCAAAAGATGCTCAGTGTAAAAAAATTTATGTTGGAGAAAAGCAAGCATGCTTAAAGAGTAATGTCTTTGTTCTTGTGTAACTCCTCAACCTCAGCTGAGAATCACAAACAGTTTTATGACTTCAGAACCTGGAAAGAAAAAGCCATTAAATATCCTATTAAGCTTAATAAAAGAGGTATAATGCCCAATGCCAATGTTTTGCCTTCACCTCTTCATTCACTAATAAAAGTTGGTTATTTGTTTTGTCAGGAATAGCTTTGGAAATTCAATGTAGTAAACAGCAATTTTACAGAAGCATTCCTCCTTGGCCTACTGACTTCTGTGTCTGCTCCTTATGTGCAGCTTATTAATCAAATAAGATTACTGGTACAAAAAAAGAAACACTACCACCAAAAATACTGTAAATGTGTTGCTTAATTTATAGTCTTTGTTCTACCCTCTGGAAAGTTGCAGATAGGTTTTTCAGTGTTTTGTTTTGTTTTAATTTGACTTGTATGGGGTTTTGAGTGTAACTGAGTAGAAAGTGCACAAAACCATTGCCTTTCTAGCAGTCCTGACCAATCCCTTCCTATTTCCTATTATAATGACTCAAAATACCATCTGAGTATTTTCTCTCTAGAATGGAATACTGCAATAGTAATAATTAACTGTCATTAATGTTCTTTTGATTTCTATGCCATGGATTTGCATTCAGAGACTTCGATGACTAAAAAAACAAAAAGTGCAATTTTTACCTATGGTTATACAGTTCTCCTTTAGGAAATAAATATAATGCTGTACTTTATGAATACTATAGTAGTGATAAAAGCCGGGATTGTAGGGTTTTTTGGTCTGTTATAGGTGGCTCACATGAAAATATTACCTTTACTCAGGCTTAGTAGTGGCAAAGTGTATTGGCCAAGGAATTCATTTGCAACCAGAGATATCTCATCCTCCACACAGAAGCGTATCAATGCCAGTTCTGGAACTTGAATAGTAAATGAGAAAGTTTCATCCCACCTAGGGCTCAAAGCTAATAAAAGGAGAAAATACACAACATCAAAATACCATTTAATTTATTCCTCTTAATATATTAATTATTCTACCTGCTGTCGCTGGTCTGAACTGGTAAAGTTTCATTCCTCTTCCCTAGATTTCTATGCCCATTTACTAAATCATACTCCCACTGACTGCAGTGGTATATAGTTCACATTTTATATATAGATTATGGAGTTAAAACTGTGAGATAGAAACTTTCAGAGTGAAGAAAACAGAGAGCTTGGGACTTGCCTGTAGCATGAAGGCCAGCCCTTTCTAAAGATTTGTCATGTATGAGCTAAATAACAATGTAAATCAAAGTTGTCTCTTAGATAAGAGCAAAACAGGACAGCAATAAACAGGTTAAGAACCTCCGTTCAACTTAAATTTTTATATGGCTATGCAAGTTTTGTGGTTTTGCCAGTTTCTCCTTTACAGTATTGCAGATGAGGCATGAACTAAACAAAGGCAGTAAATCCTTCACTTGACCAAACTTGACCAAAAATACAAAGAGAGGATGTGGAACATGAAGGGGGTGCTTTGTCTTAAGCAATGTTCATACAGAGAGAAAAAGAAATTCAGGGATCAATTTAAAACAGCAGCCATCTACAAAAAGAAAAAAAGGGCAAATAAAAGTCAGAGACACAGAAGAAGGGAGATCACAGGGAACTTTTGGTCTGAGACATCAAGAAAATCTATATGATAAATGTAAGGGAGTGCTCAAAGGAAACTACAAAGAATACACACTTCACCTGTCCAGCAATTAGGGAGTAGTCAGTCCTACTAGAAACTTCATATTAGCTAAGTGATGAAGTCACAGAAATTTCTTCAGAAAAAAATGGCCTTACATTTAACAGTCGGTATACTGGTTTTGGCTGGAATGGAGTTCATTTTCTTCATATCAACCCTTATGGTGCTGCTTTTTGGATTTGTAGCAAAAACAGTGTTGATAACACACCAGTGTTTTAGCTGTTGCAGAGCAGTGCTTACATAGTGTAAAGGACTTCTTGCTTTCTCACTCTGCAACCTCCCCTGACCCCAGTTGAGCAAAGGGGTACCCCAAGCCATGTAACATCATGCTCAGCATACAAAAGCTGAGGAAAAGAAGGAGGAAGGGCAGACATTCAGAGCTCTCACGTCTATCTTCCCAGGTGACCATAGCATATGACAAAGCCCTGCTTTCCTGGAAATGGCTAAACATCTGCCTGCCAATGGGAAAGCAGTGAATTAATTCTTGCTTTCTCATGCAGTTTTTGTATGACGTATTAAACTGCCTCTATCTCAACCCAAGAGTTGTCCCACTTTTGCCCTTCCATCTCAGTTGCCCAGCCCACTGAGGGAGAGTAAGCAAGTGACTGTGAGGGGTTGAGCTGCCATCCAGGCTGAGCTCACAAGTGAGTAAATACGGTGCATTCAATCTTCCTCCAGGACAGCGCTGATAAGGGAGTTTGTGCTTTCTTAACCTACCAGTCTGAAAATAAATGGCACATAACATGAACTGTTACAGATTTTGTGCCAGAGGACCCTAGTCTAGAGAGAAATAATTGCAGTCTCTGCAAGTACATAAGAGTTTCTTGGGATGGAAAAATGGTAATTATTTATAAAATATTGTTGTGCTTTGTTTACAGTCAAGAGAATAAGACTGATGCTTACCATTGCTTTTTACAACACTAGATTTTTTTTTTGCTTGATCTCCTGGCACACCATAAATTTCTATATGCACTAAAGGGTCAGCCTTGTTAGTCTTCGACAGGTTACTGGGTGGTAGCTGGTGACCACTGATGAGCTGGAAAATTAAAATTGTAATGTATTGAAATAACTGTAAGAATGAACTTTATGTAGTAGACATACTG
The DNA here is from genome assembly GCA_013398155.1 of Pedionomus torquatus. NCBI lineage: Eukaryota > Metazoa > Chordata > Aves > Charadriiformes > Pedionomidae > Pedionomus > Pedionomus torquatus. The sequence continues at coordinate 124,688 of VZRU01012355.1, forward strand.
TAGCCATGGTAACAAAAACTGGTCCATGAGAAACTACTCTAAGAAGCACGTACCAGCCAAAAATGTTTATAAAAATACATATTTAACATAATAAAATTAAGAATATTGTGCTTCACATTTACTTTAATTCTTGACTAGTTTCATAGAATTATATAATGGTTTGGTTTGGAAGGGATCTTTAAAGGTCACCTAGTCCAACCCCCCTTGCAATGAGCAGGGACATCTTCAACTATATCAAGTTGCTCAGAGCCCCATCTAACCTCATCTTGAATACTTCCAGGGATGAGGTATCTACCATCTTTCTGGGCAATTTGTCCTTGTGTTTAAACACCCTCATGGTAAAAAAAAAAATAATCGGATATCATGCTTTAAATAATAATTTTAAAAATTACATTTTTTTCAATAACAAGTCATAAAAATTATATTTGGTTACCATGAAAAATAATTATATTGGAGGAATCAGTCTCGACGTCCGCATTTGCTGAAATCAAGCTCATGAATTCCTATTAAAGCTGTGTTTAGTGGACCAGAGCTAACAACCACAATGACATCAGCAGTACGTTACAGGGTATGTGGCAGACTGCCTCACCTGTGTTCCTTCTCTTTCACAGTAAAAAGTCTGTATTTAGTAGGCTCCCTGATGTTTTGCTCCTTAATTTAGTTAGCTACCTGGAAATTGTACTTCAGACTGCCCTGTAATCTGGCAGCCAGTCTAAGAAAGGATTTATGAAAGTCACAACTTTGTCTGCTTTCTATCTGTATTTCAGGACACCTAGGAGAGAATAACCATCTGTACTACTGTACTGCTTTTTAGAAATCAATGTATCAAGCAAGACAGACTAGCCTGCAAGCCTAGGTGAAAGATATGGCTTATGATCCAAATCTGAGAAGTAAGCATCAAAACTCATCATACAGATTTTTATTTCCTTGTCAGCCATCAAGAAATCAAACACCATGAATTCCATCTTTTGCACATGTATTTTCTGCAACACCATGCTCCAAGAAAAGTTCTAGCCTGAAACATTGAAAAGCAATGGCTTAGCAAATTCTGATGTTCTCCTCTTCTTGCTAGAAAAGATCTGCTGCCTTCACTAAAATACTTTGCCTGATGCAAGCACAGATGGACTGCTCACGTAGAAGCAGGGGAGCTTATTTGACATGCCCTGAATGCCATGGCCAAAATTCAGCCACATTGGCCAAGTCCTGCTTCCCTCTCTTGCCTCATTGCTAGACTGAGTCAGTCTTCCACAAAGTGAAAAAAAGGAATGAGCTGTTTTCAGCACATTGTGATCAAAATTTATAAATCCAATCCATTTTTGAAACCCAAGGTGAAGCAGATACAGAGAGAGTAGCAAATAACACGCTAGGCTTGGAAGTTTCCATATGAAATACCTTGAATATTTGTATTTCCTCTTCAAAGCTATATGCTTCTTGTTGGTGGGAATTGTGCCACATCAGATTAAGGTTATCAAATTCCGTAAAATTAGGTCCTGTGTGATTTTTGTGTTTACTTATGTTCTCTTCAGTCAGTCAGTCAGTCAGCTAGAGAGATTTGACCCCTAGATGTTTTATACCTTTGTCCTCTAACTGTTAAGTAATTTCTCCATTCATCAAGTTAGTAACTTGTCTTTAGCAGAAACTGTTTTTCCTTTGACTCCTATTCCTGACTCTTTTTGTCTTCAACTAGCATTTCCCAGGTTTTGCTGATGACTCTAGGAATGAGGTTCTCTGCACCCTATATTCCCTCACCTGGTGGGATGCCATTGCTTCTTTGTAACCTGCACTATGGTCATGTTTTAGGTAAACTGGTTGTCCTCAAACAACTAACCAGTCTGTCATCAGACTATGTCCTCAGTCCAAAAAGCTGCCTTTCTCTTTTCCAACTTCTTCCTATTTCTATCTCCTGCATTACAATAGGGATTTTTTCCTCATCTTAATTAACTCCAGCTTTATATAAATAAAGGCTAAAATAACTGATGTATATGCATGGGTGCTTGAAATCACCCAGTAATGTCTATTCATAACTGGTATCCTCACTGTTAGGACACTAAAATGTTCTTGATTAGGCATGCATTATGTGAGTATTTTATAATTGTTATTATCTAATGTTTTACCTCCAGTATTTATTTCTCTGAAAGAAACAAAATAGCAATTATACAGTAATTTTATGCTAATTAAATTGCACATAGTGTACTATGTAATCAGAAATAGCATTTTTTCATTAGAATAAGATAGTATTCTAACTAGTGAGCAATTATAAAACATCTATTTGACCCCCAAAGAGGAGCTTCTAACCCATTAGATTGAAAAGACATGTATTTCTATTATTTTTACAAAGTAAATCAGATTTGAATTTGGGAGAAGTAGAAATAATTCAAAGGCTTATTCATTTCCCTTTTTGTGCTTACTTAAATCATTTGAGAATGACAAATAATCCTTTATATATGCATAGGAAGACAATGAAACTTAAAAGAAGCATAAAGCTTCCTATTGTATCTTTAAGTGTCAATTTCCATTTGTAAATTAGCATTAGAATAGTACATGGGGTATTACTAATACTTAAAGAAGATAACAAAATTGTACATTTTATTTCTAAGATTTCGGAGTTTAGTACACACAAATGAAACTGACAAGTCCCTTTGTCATCTACGCTTGTGATTCAATGCAGGGTATGTTGCTATTTTTGTACTGTGAAAAATCATGTATTCTTACAAACTCTTGTAACATCTGAGCAACTAAATATTTTTAGCAAACATGGATGAACTACAGATGGGAAAACATCCAGGCATCAATAGAAACTATATGAGAGTTTTTAACACGTTATTAAAAACCAGTATTAAATTGGGGATAAAATAAGGAAAAAATATTAGATCAAATAAACTTCATAAGGTTTACTTTCACATTTTATGGAAGAAATCAACTATTCGCTAATCTTACCCTTATTGACAGAGACATTGGTTTACTGTATCTTCCCACATTTTGTGGGGTAAATGTTGAATTGTGATCTCTCAAGAATTCTGGTTTCAGAATATAGCCACAACCACCATTGTCTAGGAATTTTCCATTTTGCAGTTCCATTTGTACCCCCGGTGTCTGGAAGTTTAAGGCCACTGCAAAAATAAATAAATATTTATTTTAGTGAATTAGATTTGCTATCGTTTTATAAAACAACTCTCTGAAGATAATAGTGAAAATAATAGCAAAAATAAAAGCAAAGAAGATTAAAATATGTATAACTTTCAAGTTATATATAAAATCATGTTATTTCTCCTAAATTTAGCAGTATTCAGTAATGAATGAGTCATGCAAAAAAGAAGTGGGCTATTTAAAACTGCGCTATATATTCAGAATAGTCTATAGATTTTTTTTACACTGCGGTGTGTTTCCTTTTCTTTCTAAATTAGACTTCGGAGAATTTGAAGAAATGAGAGACCTGTTTCTTCCATTAGGACTAAATTCACATACTAGTTTCTCTGCAGTAGCAAGACTCTGCACCCTGAACCTACTTAGAAAGTTCTGGTGCAGAAGGCAAATACAATGGGATTGAAACTAACATCAGTTATGATACAGAATTCATCACAAAAACACGTCACCCAAGAGATCATGAAGCTTTAGTTTAGAGTTAGAATATTCAATGCAAATACATATAAATTTATAGAAGTAGAAGCAGTCTTTAAAGTGTTCTTAAATTTATGTGAGCCAATTTTTTTCAAGCTTAATCTTCCAGTAACGGTGCTTATTGTTAGTATACACCTGATAGATTTTCCTTTCCTTGGAAGCTCAAAACATTTTTGGTTTGCTTCAGCAGCAATGATAAAATAACACACTGCTCATCAACAGGATATTATAATTCATGAGATAAAGCCAACATTGAAACAGACCTGTTTAATGAAATTTTCCCCTATTACAATACATAGGAGCCTCCTGTCACATTTAAAATAGAAAATGCACAAGTGAAATCAGTGAAGCAATAACATGACATGTGTTAAAGAGAAAATGATAAAAAGTCATTTGCTTGATGGTTTGGCAGGGATAAAAAATGAAGATTTTAACAATACAAGTGACGACTCATAATAATTCAGGAAGAGAACCTTAATACATGTTCCCATGAGATAATATAAATGTATGCAGTGAACACTTGGCAGAATTCAGAAGTCCTTATCTTGTTTGGAAAATGCAAGATATTTGGGTCTGTTTCACTGCAAAAATTGTTTCTTTACCACTTTGATGAACCTTTTAAAAAAATCTGCAGTAAATGGCACAAATAGGAACAGATCTGTAGAGTGAAGCAGCTGGTACTACAGATCTAATGTTTGCACTATGCATGTTTTCAATGGGATTACTTCAGAAGAGCCCTAGCCTGGTCCCATGACCTCAATACCAATTAATGGCTGGAATACATCAAGTGCTCCCAGAGAGCATCCTCTGTTTCATCTAAAAGGAATCTCCATCTGTGCTACCTAGGATTGCTCTGCAACATGAACCAACATGCAGTAAATAGGAACAATTGGGAACCTTGCCTGAAAAAAAACCCAAACAAAGAACCAAAACCACCAGCAACAAAATACAACATGTACTCCTGCTTTGAACTAAATGCTGATGTAGATGCAGGCATAGATTCTGTGTCAATATGTAAAGGAGCTTTGAGCTTCTTTTACCTTTGACAACAGAAATTTAACTTTAGAATATTCATATTACCCACTGCATACTATTGCCTTTTTTTTATGGGGTTAATTATTCTCTTGGTATAGTTTTGGCAGTAGTTTTCAGTTTGGACTCAATGACTCCACATATCATCCAGAAACAGACCCAAATGTGGGACTATATGACCCTTACTTCATCTTAATACATTGATTCAAGCAGTGCAGTGAACTGAGGTACCTTGTAGCCTAGGTCTTAGCATGATCTACAAATAACACAAGATCTCTTAGTATATCAGTAATTCCTAGGCCACAGTTCCAGAATAAGTGGTTTAAAAAGTGTAACTAAAATTGGACAAATCGAATAGCCATAGCTTCTAATAGCAGCTTACACATGATGAAACAAATTACATGATTGCTGATAATGAGACTGTTGCTAAATTTGCCAAGCTTCATAGGCTACTAAGCAGGAAAATCTGATTTAACCACAGAAACAAGCAAAAGATAATCCTTTACATTTTGACATATTAGGAAAATTACTTTTGCAACACAAGTGAAGAGCAATATTATTATGGGTTGATATCTTCAAATATCAACAGTATATATTTACTTAATCTAATTTTTTGTTAGAATACATTAAAAACACACTGAACAGTAGTTTTAATTTGCCTACTGATTTCCTGGTATTGCAAGTTGTAACATGATTAAGTTAAGTGAATGTGTAATTTTGTATTATATCCTCTGAGATGCATGCCACTGTTACAACTATTTGCAAAGTTCATAGCTGCTTGCGGTCTCCTAAGACAATGCTTTGTGGTGTACTCTTGATGCACAATTTTTCTTTTTAATCAGATGCAGTTTTAACCCCTACACTTCTTGAAAAATAGCAAGGTTTATAAATGAAAAACTGTTTTCTATTGTCTGGCAACGTGGTCATTGCTGTATCTTTCTTGCAAGGAAGACTGAATTTCTATCCAATATTTCATCTTAGTTTTGCTGAATTCAAGAACAGAGCTGTCAATATCCTGCTTTGTATTGTGGTCTTATGAAACGGTAGAAATTTAATGCATGCAGAAAGAGAGCTTTAAACTGCTGATATCTTGTGGAAAGAAGCCCAAAAATGCCTACTGTGAAACTATCTGAACAGTGCATAATCCTAATGTATGGTTTTCATGGGAAAGTACAAGCACCTGATGTGAACAAGCACTAAGTTAGACTTTCTGTACAGTCCTTCCATTAATCACAGTAAGCCTTTTAATATTGGTATCAAAATGAAAACAGCAGAGCAAAACTTGGGCTTTGAGGATAACCTGCACAAAGGAATTCCTCAGTGTGGTTCCTGCATCTAAAAATGGAACCAAGCCTTCCTGGAACCACAAGGCCAAATCTCCTTCAGATCAGAGTATTTCATAGTCAAGTCTTCTTGCAAGATACCAGAACCGCCATGCTGTCCCTGTTTGCTCTGGATGTAAACAACTTCATATAGCAAATGTAAGTATCTCCAAATAGGTGAAATTATCCATAATGCACAGAGGAATAGAAAGGGTATATTTCATCCCAAGCCTCTGTATCACAAGCAGTTAACTGAAGTCAGTCCCTCAACTAATTGCAGAGCTAATGACAATCTAAGAATTCAAATACAACATCTTCCATAAGCACTATCATTTACACATAATTAGTTTTTAGACTGAAAGCAAAAGCATTTGAAAACATTTTTTGATTTGCTTTTCTTTGATTCCTAAGTGACTGTGATTTGAAGGCATTTGAGGAAAACCACATGTCTTTGGTCTATTATTCTGCCTCCCAATTAATATTCCTATCGGCAATTTTAAATTGTCGGTTTTGATTTCTTATTCTTTGTTTCTTGATTCTATTAGCTATATTACAACTGTAAGGTTTAATATACTTTCTGCATTTAAGAGGGAAGATTTTAAAAGAAATAAGCACACATTTCTGCCCACTTTTGCTTAAAATTAGTTACTTAATTACATTTTATGTTATTTAAAATCCATTCATTGTGAGCAGTCCAGTTTAAGAACATAGACAACTGGAAAGACCTGAGAGAATGGCAACAAGACTGATTACAGGGTTAGACGTGTGACCTATTCTATCCCTTTAGACTCAAATCAATGAAGTAAATAATGGAGATAGGACTGTTAGTGCTGAGTGCTTTCAAATGTGATGTTTTTGGAGACTGCATAAAATTCAGACATTTTGAGATGGATTTTCCACACAGACTGGAAAGCACAACAAAAAAAAGGAGCAGCACATTTTGTCTCTGGTTATGGGATGACCTATGTGACTGGATTTGAAGACACTGCATTCATTCCATGTCAGCACTCCCAGATAGGTGTTGACTGTCCTTTTTTCTCCCATGCAGGTCACAGTTGTACTCAATCCATCACTGCCCAGATTTACAGAAATATTTTCAGAAGCCCTTAAGTTTGAGTGAGCAGTTCACATTACTTTTTTCAAAGTGATGTAGGTGGCTTTTAAAAAATTTCATCTATAGCCTGAATAAAGGGCATGCTAAGTTGAGTTGACTCAAAATGTGGATGAAAAGGGGGGATATTCAGTCATCAAATTATGTCAAAAACAACTGAAGACATCTGAAAGAAAGATAAACTGTAACATAAAATCATAGAATCATAGAACAGTTTAGTCCAGACCTTAAAGATTATTTAGTTCCAAGCCCCCTTGCCACAGACCTTCCTCTAGACCAGGTTGCTCAAAGCCACACCCACCTGGTCTTGAATACTTCCAGGGATGAGGCCTTAATAACTTCCCTGAGCAGCTTGTTCCAGATCCTTGTCACCCTTACAGAGAAAAAAATTCTTCCTGATATTTAATCTAAATCTATACCTTGCCCTATCACTACATGCCTTTGTAAAAAGTCCCTCTCCGGCTTTCTTGTAGGCCCCCTTCAGATTCTGGAAAGCTGGTATAATTTCTCCCTGGAGTCTTCTCTTCCCCAGGCTGAACAACCGCAGTGCTCTCAGCGTGTCTGCATAGGAAAGGTGCTCCATCCCTCTAACAATCTTTTGATTAAATCATTCAATATTTATTTAATATTGAAAATACTAATCAATCTAATATGCAGTATGGAGGAATGTGCAAGAGGGAAATGTAGTGCACACTATAGTACCCTGTAAACCTTTCTTTCTAACAGCAGATCTAAGGGAGATAGTGTGCTGTACCACCAAATGGCCAGAACATGTGACTTGGCAAAACGGCGGAACGTTTTTTACATACCTTTTTCATTTGGGTCTGAGACACTTGCATCATAATTAAGACTCTCTGCCAAATTATAGCAACCTTCTCAGACTGCTCTGAGCCTGAGCATTACTTGCTATTTGGGTTTTGTCTTGACAGGTGTATCTGATCCCCACTGTCATATCTGGGGGCTTTTAAATTCAGGCTTGTGGACATACTGTCCAAAGCATCCCCTTTGCCTTGAGCTTCATGAGCTTTTTAAATATTTATGCAGCCTTAGCCCTCTTGCCAAACCAGTGAATAAGTAAGATCCTACCCAAACTTTATACAAAAGGACTTAAATCTACCAGGAAAAAAAAAAAAAGTACAGTGATTGGTTCACCTACAACATATAG
>VZRU01012355.1:132998-147795 GCA_013398155.1 Pedionomus torquatus
TTTTTTTTTTTTTTTTTTTTTTTAACAAAACATTTGGTCAAACTGTGTGCATTTTTTTTTAATCTTCTTGCAGAAAAAAATGGGGCTTTAGCTATTTAGACTCCAAAGGTTATGAAACTTAATTATAAGTTCTGGCTTTGCTTATCACTGACATATTTTGTAATGGATGTTCTTATTCTACAGAAATTTAATTAATGAATTACTTACAACATGAGGTATTCTGTTCTAATAAGGAGGACTATTCTTTTGAGAACTGAGTAAGATCCCTTACAGTCTGAGACATCATGCAGAACATGTGCAGTCAGTCTATCCTTATTCTTTTGAGGCCAGTTCAATACTGTTGCTCTAAAGACACTGCCATTAAAATGTTAAGAATTTAGTTATTCTAATGTTTATAGTTGGTGACATTGTTTCTACTCAATTATAAATATCTCTACCGGTAAAAAGATGTCAGGCCATTAAAAAACATTCCTTGTCCAAGTGTATCTGCAATAGGTTTCAATTAGGGATCCTCTTTGGTGAGGTTCTCATGAGAAAAGTACCTAAAACATTTCTGATATGCTATCAAATCTAAAATCTAAGTTGATTTTTGCTATTCAATTAATGTGTCAGTCTGAAAGTTACACTTCCATGTAAGTCTAAAGATTTTTTTTAGTTGTTATTTCACTTATTTCACACCTGAAACATACTTTTCCAATTTTCCAACTTTAAAATTTGCCTTGTTCTTTTTGGAAGAATATTGTATATTATCTACTTCCCTTACCTGTTTTAGTCTGGGCCTCTAACACAGCATTTAGAACAAGGTTAGCAAGAAGTTCAGAGACAATTGTGTCCCTGCAGATTTTACTAAATTACTTAACATTCTGCAGTTTTCTGCAGTTGCAGATTTATTGAAGACAGCTGGGAAAATTATTTTCATAATAATGAATATAAGGAAGTCAGCAAAATGCTGTCAAAATGACATTTCTGTGTCTCCTTGTTTTTAAGTGAAGTTCCAGTATCTATTATGCACACACTCCCACAAAACAAACACACAAATGAACAAACAAAAACCACCCCCATAAAAACCCTGCCTAAAAAGAAGCGAGCTCCAGAATAACCCAAGAGCTTTGCATAAACCTGGCAGTTGGAGGCCTTCCTGCAAAAGAAACATGAAATCTTCATTCAAAACACCTCCCAGCTCTTGGAGCTCCTCCAAAGGAGAGGTGAGTGTATTTAGGTAGTTTAATATATCGGGATGATATTGTCCCACCTAGCTTGTAGTTATCTAGACATGAGTTAGCTGCCTCACTACAGATAGTGAGGATCTTGTCTCTGAAGTTTAATGGACAACGTAACCGAGAATGGATCCATACTTTGTATGTGAGATTAATCATAACCCTGAACTCTGCAATTCTAGCTGCCCCATTAAGCTGGGCACTTCTGGGAGCAAACATTTAAGAGGTGAAGCAACACTTTTTTTGGGTTCTGTAAATAACAATGGCCATGGGACTTGATACCGCTGTGAATTTTTGTTCCAAATACATGTCTTCATTAATAATAAACTCACTTCTTTCTTTGGCTTCTTAGTATTATCTTTACACAACACACCAATCAATGCTATTTAGTAAGATTTATGTCAGTTGTACAAGACCTAGTTTTCACTTCATAAACATGAATTTTTGAACTGTTAAAACTGTATTAGGAAGAGAGTAATAATATAGGTATTGACTCCTCAACCCTTATCCTATGATGACTGTCCTTGAAAACTCATTTGAGAGGGCATGGGCAAGGAGGTAATACTTTTCTATGCCTACTCATTTCATTCTTCCAAGCCATCGCTTGGCTTGAGAGTCAGCAGGAAATCTTTCATGTCTTTCTTATAGCACATTCTCCATGAGTCAACTGTGGGATAAGGCCACAGCTAGCCCAAAGAATGAGCTCCAGACTGGAAGAAGACCTATACAGAACAGCTTGGGCGTGTTTTTGCCATGAGATGCATGATGTGTCAGATTCCTACTCTTCCTTTGAGCAGCAGAGTTATTTTAATCTGGGACAAAATCTGAAGTCCCTTTTGGAAAGACAGCTGAAGCTTTGTTTAATGGCTGGAGACTATTAGGCTTTTAGATGCAGAATGAACAAAGATGAAATGCTGCAATGTATCTGACTTTTCTATGTCCTAGGCAGTGTTTGGAGTTAAGTCATCTGCAAGATTTTAAGGATCACAATGCTAGAATAAGAGCACTCACTTCGTATCTTACTGCAATGACATATACTTCAAAGAGCTTTGAGTTATTCTAATAACCTAATCAGACATAAAAGTAAAAACATTAAAACATGTCGTTTCACAAAAATCACCAGAAATTCAAGCAATAACAATTGAAAGCTACAATGTTATGAATAGCCTCAGTTTGTTTTGAGATGTTGCATTAACAGTTGACAAAAAAGTGTTATAGAAAACACTCACTTTACAGTTTTGCTTTGTTATAAAAATATCCCAGTAAAAATAATATTCAGGAGTATACAATTATTATGCTGAAAAGCTAATTAAATCTATAAGAAAAAGTAGTATTCTACTGATGTTTAGGAGAAGAGGCTGTGTTTTTCCTTAAATTCAATTTCGTTATTTCATAAATTCCATTACTAAATTTGACACTCCATCACATATTCTGAAATGTATAGTGTTTAGTAAGATTGCAAGAATATCTAAACTTCCCATGGTCAAACATAATTTATTTAGAAACAAAAACCAAAACAAAAACCTAAAAAAACAGGTCCTGTTGTCTCTAGTTTTGCCATTTGTCCAGCAAGAAAGGAAAACACAGTTTCACAGGAAATATACAACTGAAAATTCCATAATAAATTAGTGATCCTTTGCCCTCTGTCTTTTTCATGAGGCTTTCCAAAGACTGCCTGTTTGTTTTCACACATTTAGAGCCCAAGTACAGTCAGATTGGCAGGCACTTTAAGTTGCACAGGTTAGGCATACCAAGATCTAAATTACTGGGTTTCTTTTCCTCTTCAGAGGTTAAAAACTGAACTCAGTAGCAAATTCTTTATCCCTTACTTTTTTATGCATTATTTTTTGTCAGATAGATACTTGTGTGCAATAGCACACAAGATTTAGCCACAAAACAGATGTGACAAAATTGTGAAGCTGTATTTTGATCTCACAGGCCAAAATAAAACTTACGATGAGAAAAAATCCATCATACAAATAGTGGGACCTTCACAGCAGCATATAAATTTTTATGAGTGCTCCATACTCTATATAGCCTCTTTTAAAACAAAATTCTGTACCTGCCATACCATGGCTTGCTCATGTAATTTATGACATATTTTGGTCATTCCTGCAGATTGTTTTGATACACAGACAATGTTTTCTATTGCATGCGAAGGACATATTAAAAAGGATATTTAAGTCTTTCTATTTTTACTTTCACTGAAGTTTCCTCTTAGTTTGTTTTTTTTATTATTTTTTCTCTGTTTTGCTCAGCCAATATAATACAATTGATATCTGTTTATCTAAATAACTGTCCTGAATCTTCTTCTTCTGCATAAATCTTTACTTTCCATTTTATTTACTAAATAAAAAGAAGATATGGATACGCCAAACTAGTTCTTCCCAATGCTAGACTGCAGTTGTATGCAGGAGGCATACTAATTTTCCCGGACTATAAAAAGTTATTGTCAGTATTTTTCTCCATAAGACCTCTTTGTTCACAAAACCTATCCTGTTCTTATGAGCCTCAATTTTCAGCAAATGGACACTGAGTGCACAGTGACATTCAAAAGTGATTTTATGAAAACTGTACTTTTTACTGTGGTTTTTAACTTTCCTTCCTCTGGAAATTAGGTTTACATAATTACATAATTTTTGTCCTCAGCCTCAACAGATCTTGAGCTCAACAGATCATCCTGTTTTAGCAGCCAGTTTGCTCTGAGTTAATATGTTCCAACCAATTTAGAAAAAATTGCTAACAAGGTACAGAAGAGAACAGTGGTTTGGGCCTATCACTAAGAGAAGTGAAGGAAGAACTCCACTCTCAGGATTCACGTGATGCAGAGGCCTGGCAGGCAGTATGATATGTAGGTTTGAACAGAACTTAATATATTTTCTTTGAGGAGTCAGAACAGTTATGGATGTTAGAGGAACTTAAATGAGAAAGGTAAGCTAGCAAGCGTGGGGAGAAGAAGAAAAGCTGAGGAACAAGAACAGGTGAAATAGGAGAAATCTGAGAGTCCTGTGAACAGTTTTAGGAAAACAGTAGAAGTGCAGTAGAAGCCATCTGGAGGGTTACTTCTGTGCATAGGATGCAGAGGGCACTGGTAAGGAGACAAGGAAGGCATGTGGACACAGAACAGATACAAAAATTAAACAATCTGTGTTAAATCACTGGAAGGACATCAGCAGAACATTCAGTGAGTGGAGCTTTGGGAGTTGCAACGTGAAGCACAGTCATATTTCTGCCAAACAGTTATCTAAAACAGATTAGGGAATCAAGAATAGTTCTGGAATGGCTGGGAAATAATATATGTGGGGAAATGTTTGTAATCAGCCTATTCCCATGAGAAAAATGCATCTTCAAATGAAGATGCAAATGATGTGACCGAGGGGGCAGATCTAGTCACTTCCTCCATATTTTTAATTCTTCCAGGAAGGGGCTCAAAGCCTCTGTATAGCAAAAATCTTACGGTTTATATACTAATGTTTAGGATGAGTTTTCATCATCAAAACTTCATCAAAGTATACTCTGGGTCAATAATAATGGTAGTCATTTTGAAAGACTTCAGTCTCTGAGACCTGACAAATGGGTATTCTTTGCAGAGATCAGCATGGAGATTTACAGGCTAGAAATAAAAGTAGTAAACTGCAGTATGATAAGCCTGAGATTAATTCAATTTTAAATTAAAGACTTCTGTCCAGCACTTCCTCTGAGCATGCAACAAAATTACTACTTTTTAATAGAAATGCAGATAGTATGCAGACAGTGCAACACCCAAGGTAAATAAGCCAGCAACACATCACACTAAGTGTGAATCAAGCACAAGGATAGAATATAATCAAACCAATTTAAAATAGTATGATAATGGCAAGATATATCCAGCAATAGCCTGAAAGTCCAAATCTGTACTATAAATAAACATTTATAATGACACAGACACAAACAGAATTTATACTAACCATTATTTTTTTTAATCCTACTGTAGTTGTAAAACTATGCTTCAACACAACACTCAAGAGGGAAAGCAGAATTTGTAAGAGGGCAAGAATGACAGTGGGGCCATCACTGAACTGAACAGTCAGCACTGAGCAGCCAAATTCACACGATCTCCCTAGTCGCTGTTTCCCACATTACCTCAACAGTGTGACACTGACAGTATGGTGGGGACAGCAAATGGTTAGAAATTTAGGCCTGAGAATACCTTCCACCGCATGTGGCAGGGCCACAGACATGGGGCCAGCAATCTCAGAAGCAGCATCAGCTTTCACTAAGTTCTATAACTGTAGGAGAGTATTTGGGGGTACGTTAGGAAGTCCAACAATAAATAATATTCATGTGCATGATTGACTGGAAATAGCACACTGTTAAAAACAGTTCTGAGAAGGTAACTTGAAACAGAAGATATTTTGGGAGCTGAGAAAGGAAACAAGTGAAAAGGAAGCCTGGAGCAAGGATGTACATGAGTTCCATGTCCCTACAGGCAAAGTGAAATATGTGCATGTGTCTGTATGAGTGCATATTGTCATATAGCAAGGCGAGAGCATGCATTTCACTAACCATATATTTGCCTACAGCAGACTGCCCTGCTCACCCCACAGTCTCCCTCAGGTGGCCTTGGTATAGAATCAAAGACAGAATACATATGTGGATGCAAAGAATATTGTTCTCTACGTTACCTAAGGCTGAAGAAGGTATAACAGGCTGACCTAGAAAAATATACTGTAGCTGAGAATCTTTTAAACTAAAGAACAAAAAATGCAAAGGCGAGATAGCCTTTTAATGGCCTCTAAAGCCATTAAAATGGGGAAAGTGCTTACGGGTGAGAGGTTTCTCAAAGCCTGCTGAGTAGAAGAGTCATGCTTATTTTTAACAATTTCAAATTAAAAACTAACTTGAAGAGAAACAGAACTTATCATTATTTTACTGCTGAGAAACAAAAATGTTTTGTACTGGAAATTAAGATGCTAAACTTTCTTTTCATTTATACAGTCACTAGATACTTCCAGCAGCTCCCATTTGTACCTGGGTATTCTGCTGACTGGTTTTGACTACTTCTTTGCAGTAGCATACCATAATCTGGGAATTCTTGGCACCAATATTAATTGTTGTACCCACAACTCCTGCACCTGTGTCACCTCAGTCACACAAAACCATTGAAACCCCAGAGATCCTTCAGATGAGTCTTCCATTGCTGTGTAAACATTCCTAAATCAGACATAAACATCTTTCTCTCACATCTTCTAATTCAATGTTATAAGGCAAACCTGGGAAAAAGCAAAAGCAATTGCATTCCAAAAATCCCACCTTTACCTAAAAAAGTAGCTACTTCAATTCCCATGCTAACTGCAAACTACCTATAAAGCGTGTTAAACCTCAGCTGAAAAATATGGATTTTTTTTTAAATAAAAATAATTAAAAAGCACTGGGGGGGGGGGGGGGAAAAGTAAGAAAAAGCTACCATTCCTATTTTATCTCATAAATGTGCCAGAGATGACGAATAAACATGGAGGTTACAGAATTTGATAAATGCAAAAGAAAGTAATCTATTTTCTTTTGCTCGAAAGTTGAACTGCAAATTTTTTTGGCAGTACAACTCTTAATGCATAGTACGCTCACTTTTACCTTGAAGTCTGAGGTAGCATAGTTAACATAATAATTTCAGCCTAAACTGAATTTGTATTTTCAGCAAAATACAAATTGTCATTTAAACTCTCTTCATAGACACCTACAGAAAATATCATAGAATTATTAATAAAAAAGGAGATAATATATGAAGAAAACCAAAATAATTCTGCTTTAGTTCTTAAAAGTTGTTTATATCTATATATGCTTTTGCTAAACTGTTTCATAAGATAAAATCATGCTTTTGTTTAGTCTTAGGGTTAGGAGTAATACAAAATAAGGTTCAAAACTTACAAATTTTGTATTGTTCTTACTAATGTTTTCATTATCATCAAACAGGGAAAAAATAGTTTAAAGGAATTAATGAGTTATAATAAATTGGGATACTTGCGATAAGATATAGCTATCTAACAGAAAGTTTTTATAATTAATTAAGACCTAATTGTAGCTTATTTCAAAAATGAATAGATGAAAATATTTCAATACAATTTGAATTCTGGATTCCAGGGTGTAAAATTACTAGGCTACATACACTGAAGGAGGAAGTTAGATAACAAAAAAATGAAAGTGATGCCACTGAGGGAAAAATATGTGATTTATATAATGCAAAATATTCTATAGGAAGAAATATGTTTATAGTATATCTGTATCTGTATAATCTCTCCAAAGCCTGGAGTGCAATAGTCTGTGCAAGTGTACATACCCATTTGACACCCCACATTCCAGAACTCTTGCGGATTATAATTTGAAGAGGTTGTCCTTGTTCCTTTTGGGTAGATTCTTGTAATGAATCTTGAAGTATGTGCAACAAAATCTTTAGCTGAAAAACAGAATGATAGAACTGGCAAGACAAAGTATTAATAAAGAGACCTTATTTGAATAAATAATAATAAGAATATTATAATCTGATCCAGAATTTTTTGTGATCCAGTATAACAGATCAATGTATTTATATTTTAGGACATTTCTATTCATGATAACATTAGTATATGGGCTACTTTGAGATATGGTTGAAATCCTCTATTAAAACTTTAACATGTAATAATATTTCTTTCTATAGTGCAGACTTTTGTTAGAGGTTCAATAACTAAGAATCATTCCTTCAAGGAAATAATCAGTTTCATCACCTCTTTGAAGGTAAGTATATGATTTTTATACTAATGCTGACTGTTCTTGTGGAAAATTGGAAAGACACAGAACAATAAATTGATCAAAACACCCACTCTTTTTATAGTTCTATAAAACTATAAACAAAAATCATCCCAAGATGATCTTAGTTTGATTGCTGTTTTGAAGTTTAAATAAAATGACTGAAGAATCTCAAGATGAGTGAACAGCACATTTCTACATTTCTAAAAGACAATTAATTGGTTCCTTTATTATCTTCAGAAGATGTTAACTATTCAAGTGAGTTGATTTTCTTCCTTCTACTAGTGTTCACTCCCACAAACTAAACAGATCTAGAAAACTTCAAATAACTTCTATCTACACTGCTACACTGTTCCTGTTTAGTAATTAACTGGAAACTTTACATTTGCAGGATCATCACTTTGATCCTATCTGTCCTGCCCCCCTCCTCCTTTTTTTTTTTTTTTTTTTTTTTTAATTAGAACTGTTTTTAAGTTCACTAGATTGAACATCTAGTTCAATAGATGACCAGATTGGACTCTGACTATGGATGATTGGCAAAAGCCTACTTGTTTTGATGGCATTCAGAACCATTCACCACACCAACCGTTGAATCATCTCCATAACATGGTGGATGGCAGCTGAGCTGACTCTGAATGACTGGGACTGTGGTAGACTTCATTCCCATGGTTAGTTACCTAGGTTCTTAACACTCCAAGGCTGCTGGCAGATGGCTGGAGTTAAAACGGCAGAGGCTGTACTGTATTGGCTGTACCAAATGGAGACGTTCCAACACAGAATGAGTTTTAAATAATCCAGCTTGGCTGGTATCAAAGATTTGGTCAAATGAAGCTAAACTGCCAGGTTTGGGGTTTATTCATTTTATCGATGCAGATTCTCTTATCTGCAATTATGACCAAAGCCAACGATACTGCATCACAAACTCCAGTGAGTACTACAGACTATACGCAGTAGATGTGGCATCTATGCCACACATTTTCAAGTATTTACTGTAACACCTAAATTAGTCGATGCATAAGACAATGAATCACAAGCTATTCATACATTTTGTGTACTGTGTTAATATTTGTTCTTATAAAAATACATATAATTCAAGCAAAACTAGGTTTCAATTTTACTCACAAAACCAACTGAAACATAAAAATGCAGTGCAAATGACAGATAGTTCTAAAACATTGTTATAAGTACAACCAAACTAAACGGACAGCACGTGTTTCATAAAATTTTAACCCTTCCAATGGCTAAGCAGTGAACCATAGCAACATTGTAACTTTTATCTGATTAAATCAAAATAAATTACCTGAGTGTTTTACAAATTTTCGTGCTTTAGTCTCCCCAATTGAATTATTTTCATAGCACTTCTGATTTTCTAGGGAATGCTCAAAGCTCACAAACTTCTGAGATTTGGTGTAAATCACGAGGTCTGACAACACAAGGGCAATTTTCATCTTCTTCATCTAATAATCATAATATAAAATAGTAGAAGAATAAAAAAATCATAATAACACGTTGTTATTATTATTGTTGTTGTTGTTGTTATTGTTATTATTATTATAAATTCAGAAGAAACTATCATTTTGGATTCATAGAGAATGGAAAAATGTGTCACAATTAATGGATACTTTAGCTTAAGATATAAATTTTGATAGTGAGAGTTGATCCAGTCAGAGACAATTAAGGTTATTGTCTCTATGTTCATCATAGCAATTACAGGATAAATGGACAGATGCTTCCAATGCTCCCTAGCACAGTTTCTGTTGGACAGCTTTATAGTTTCCCTAGTTCTGAGACTAGGGAATTATTAACATAATTTTTCTTAGCTCTTGAGATTAATCACTTAAAATATATATTCCAACTTTATATTCCTGAACAGATAAAACACTAGAAAAGGTATACTGATAGAAAGTACTTGGACAAAAGTACTTGATACTTGGACAAAAGGGAAAAAAAGCACAAGAATCTACAGATCAGTAGCACAAACTCAATTCAGCATTCTACAAACAAAGTGTAGAAATACAGAATATTTTACCCTGTCAAACAAATCAATCATAGTTATATCCCTCCAAGCATTGCTCTAAAGTTAGGAAAACTCTGTCTTAATTAAGATGGAAAATTCTTTGCCCAGTCTTTGTTTAGTCTTGCTCCATTATCAAAGCAAGCAAAAGCAAAGGCTACTGTACATTGAAGCAACTGAAATTTTACCAGGGTCTTATCTCTTACTGAGGTACTGTGTGACCTCTTCATTTTACTTAGCATGAACTTGTGAGTTAATCAGCAGCCACCAAAGATCTGATGATATTAATAATGTTTACATTCTATTGAAGTTATTGAAGGCAAATTCTCATCCTACAAAATAATGATTGTCTGCTTGTGGCTCTTAAACTACACTAAATTCAAGTGCATTAACTGTTCTGGGACTTTGTCCCATGGGGAGCAATAGGAGTCTACTGGCACAGACCTCCTGAATAATATAAGCCTCTGGATATGGAAGGCAGTGACACAGTCAAAGCCAACAGCACCACTAGATTTTCTTGCGTGTGGATTCAAATGCTCTTCCACCCTCCAACAAAGCAATAGAGTAGAACTTCAGAATAAATATTCCCACTGCAATAGAGTGGGGCCACAGAAAATGTTTCCTCGTCTGCCTGTGAAACATGATGAAACATCTGCTGTTGATCAAGATGTATGTGCTGCAAATTTGGGTTTGCAACATGATATTACAAATATATGTGACCTTATCAGGTGGAAATTTGGCCTTCCCTGTTCAAAGAGTTCCCCTGTTCCTCAGAGTTTTTCCTTACTAGCTTCATAGCTGATGGAAAGAAAAGAAGCAAAGACCTTGACCTTCAAAACACTTAAAGAAAAGAAACGCAGAAGAAACACTGCCTCTCAGGAAAAACACTGAGCCCTGAGGATCATTGCCAGTCTATCTGAATCCAGATAATCAGAGCATTATGTGCAAATGTGACTGGATACTGGATGCTTCCTGCCTGCTTGAAAAATCTGAACAAAGCAGTTTAAACCCTGATGGAGCAACAGATTTCCATAGCAGAGAATCACTAATTGGTTTAAAAAAATGAGAAAATTTAATCTATTAAAAAAAAAAATTACAAATTTTTGCACTCCCAAAAATAACATTTACATGAAAAATGTGAAAATACCTTTTCTACTATAAGTACTTAAAAATGTTTTTGTGCAGTCGGAACTCTACACTTAATTTCATGCATAAATCCAGAAGAAAAGAAAATAGGGGAATGTCAGCTCTTCAAAATTTCTGTGATAGACTGATGGACTGTGGAAAGAAATAGATATTAAGCTGTCCTTCATCATCAGGAACTGCTATCAATATTCTTTCATAGCTCTAGGAGGGCCTTGAGACCAGCAAATAAGTTGGGCAAGTTTATCTTCAATCTATTGTGGTATTGAGCACCTAGCACAAGCGCAGGTATTGCATGTGAAAAATGCAGGTGGAGTTCAGGAATGGAGCACAGGGAAGGGATGATTTTAGTTGGATACTCCAGTTTGGAGTGTCCAGTAAGAATCAGGAAATCCCTGAAACCTTGAGCTAAAAAACATTATTCCAAAATATATTGCTCTTGGTAATTTTAAAGCCTACCTTTTAAATTTAGTATCTCTTTCTCTATTTCTCTATATTAAAATATTATATTCCTTCTTTAAAAAAAAAAAAAAAAAAAAAAAAAAAAAAAAAAAAAAAAAAAAAAAAAAAAAAAAAAAGTTAGCATACAGCTATATGTTTTCTAAGTTCAATTGAGACAAAAGTTACCTTTGCCTTTTTTCGAGGTGGGGCTGGAGGATTTTGTTCACTTTTTCTTTTTGCAGAATCATTTGTTGGCAGAAGAGGGGCTTTGTCATCAGTCTCATCTTCATCAGAGAAATTTTCAATATCAGAAACTTCCCCCGTCTCACCATGACTGTCAAGATCTCTCCTGAGCATACCTTCCTCAATTGTTCCAACTTTTTTGTTTTTTACAAGAATTTTGAATTTTAATTCCTGTAAAAAATAAACAGTAGTAACTCAAATTATGAAAGGTTTAATTGTGGGGTTTCATATCTAGATATTGTTTAACCAGTGCACAAAACCGTTAATTAAGTATAATGAAGTCAGGTAACACACTGAAGACACATATCTGTGAGATGAAAGTCAAAAGGAAGTAAACAGAAACCGGGCATCAAAGCACACAATAGAATGTGAATATCTAACCCCATGACAAGAAAAAAGACTCTCCACCACACAGGTGCTGAAACTGTGAGCAAGATTAAAACAGGAAGCTAACTAAGTGTCAGAGGTGATGACCAGGTAAGTCATAGGAGGCCTATTTTTTTTACTATGCATGAGACTTACAGGCATGCATCTGATACTAATTTGAAGTTTTCTTCAGCTGTCATTACAGCTGCTGGAAAATTGTTACACTATTTGATTAGTGCATTTGTGCACAACTCTCTAGCATATTTACCAAATTAGAAGTTTTGTTATGTCATTGTACATTGGATCCTCATGCTGATCTTACTTGGTCAGAGAAATTAACAGTTTGGTACTTTGGTGCCTAAACAGTTTTTCTGGTTTTGAACGGGTACATTTCAACTTCCATAACAAAGAAAGTTGGGAAAAAAATCATTAAAGTTTATAATTTCTAATAAGATGCTTTTTATCTATGTACTTGAATCCTATGAGTGTAATTCTAACTTAAATTTATGAAATAATATTCACAGCAAACAGTTATTATGTAGGAGACATTTGTCTCCACCTCTGTACACTGGAACTGCCAGCAAGTAACAGGACTTACTTAGGTTCTTGGATAAAATAATCCACAAAAATATTCCTTAAATTTCATATCTATTAGTGAAAAGGACAAATATACTGCTGGAAGTTTACAGAAACAAGGAACAAATATTTCCACATTAAATAAACAATAACTGAAACATTGTATTTTAAAGTATCCATTAAGTAAATATGAAAGGCACAGATGATAAAAACATATGTAAAACCAAAGCTTTATAATAGAAATTAGAGCCAAAGGCAAAGAAATAGACATTTCATTTATATACATTGCAACTTCCGTTGCTGATAGTCACCTTATCACTTCACATCTTGCATTAGTAGTTTGCCAGTGTGTCAGTGGAATGAGATATCCTATGCTTGATATCTATCAATGCCATGCTACTGTAAGATTTGATTAGTCTCTTTGCACTGGTGATTCAGAATAAGGAAGCTCTTTAACATTTCCTTCATTTCTTATTGATGCACTTTTTTTTTTCTGTGATATATTTAGAAGAGTTTTAATATGAGTAATGCTATTCATATTTCAAATAGTTCAGAATTTTCCTTCGTATATTCATATTTCCCAATATTTAAAAGCAATTCTATCTGCTTTTGGTCTTGTGTTTTGTTATTCATAGGTGTAGAATCACAGAATCATTCAGGTTGGAAAAGACCCCTGGGATCATCGAGTCCAACCATCAGCCTCACTCTACAAAGTTCTCCCCTACACCCTATCCCCCAACACCAGATCTAAACAACTATTAAACACATTCAGGGATGGTGACTCAACCACCTCCCTGGACAGCCTATTCTAGTGTCTGACCACTCTTTCTGTGAAAAATTCTTTCCTAATGTTCAGGCTAAACCTACCCTGTTTCAGTTTGAAGGCATTCCCCCTCATTCTAATTATCTATGAGAAGAGACCAGCACCAACCTCTCTAAGATGCTCTTTCAAGTAGTTGTAGACAATGATGAGGCCTCCCCTCAGCCTCCTCTTCCTCAAACTAAACAATCCCAGCTCCTTCAATAGCTCTTCATAACATTTATTTTCCAGGCGCTTCACCAGCTTTGTCACTCTCCCCTGTACTTGCCCCAGCACCTCGATATCTCTCTTGTGTTGAAGTGCCCAGAACTGGACACAATACTCAAGATGTGGCCTCACCAGTGCTGAGTATAGAGGGACAATCACCCTCCTACTTCTTCTGGTCACACTATTTCTTATACAAGCCAGGATGCCATTGGCCTTCTTGGACATCTGGGCACACTGCTGGCTCATATTCAGCCACTTGTCAACCAGAGCCCCTGGGTCCTTTTCTGCCAGACAGCTCCCCAGCCACACTTCCCCAAGCCTGTAGCCGTGTACGGGATTGTTGTGGCCCAAGTGCAAGACCTTGCACTTGGCCTTGTTGAAGCTCATACCGTAAGATTTAATTCTACAAATTTGAAAAAATGCATACAAGAGAAGGAAAACCTTTCTATGCCTATATTACTGCCTCCCATATGTAAACTTTATTTAAGTAAAAAAAGACCATATTTCTGTCATCACTTAAAAATGGGCCATGATGTTGTAAGTCAGATAGTTCCTAAAATTTTGTGTATGAAAAAACCCTGAGTTACGAAAAACATTTCTTTATCTTTTTTTTTTTCTCTATACAGATAACATTTTAAAATCACAGCTGTCTTTTCAAAAACAATTACATAAAATACTCAAGCAAGGAGGAATTTTGCTATTTTTTGGCCGGAAGCAGATTACAAATACAGGTTGGGCACAGAATGGCTGGAGAGCAGCCCTGAGGAGAAGCTCTTGGGAGTACTCATGGATGAGAAGCTCAACATGAGCCGGCAGTGTGCGCTGGCAGCCCAGAAAGCCAACCGTATCCTGGACTGCATCAAAAGAAGCGTGACCAGCAGGTCATGATTCTCCCCCTCTATTCTGCACTTGTGAGACCCCACCAGGAGTACTGTGTCCAGCTCTGGAATCCCCGACAAAGAAAGGACAGAAGTGTTGCAACGGGTCCAGCGGAGGGCCACAAAGATGATT
>VZRU01012355.1:147979-208148 GCA_013398155.1 Pedionomus torquatus
CTGTAACTTCTCTTTTCTATTTAAATACAAAATATTTTTAAAAATACATGGTAAGTATTTACTTGTACATAAATTGTAAGCATACTGAAAATTTTAATTATGCAAAAGATAATGGATCTTCTCTAGGGCATAATGGGACTTCAAGGCTGGCATAAGCAAAAGCCTCAAGTACAATCAATGGACAAATGTTCAAATAATTAAATCAACAGAATTTATTTCTTGCACGAAATACGCATTTTGGTTAATGTGATGTACAACACAAATCAAAACAGCTGAAGTAATACAAGACTCCAAGACAAAATCACAAGCATTTTGGAATCGATCAGGGAACCCCACTTACTGATAAAGTGAAAAGGGACAAGATCCAGTCTTCAGAAACATAATGAGCAAACCCTGGATTTAGGTCATGAGTATTAAAAAGAGAAGAATAGCTTCCCCTATTTCAACTGAACATGGTCTTCTCTCTTCTCCTCTCCTGACTAGCTATATGTGCATAGTAAGAGGAATATTAAATCCTGAAAATTTTACTCAGTAACAAGGTTAAAATCAGTTCAAAATTTTATATATTTTTTTATTTTAATAATTGTATTACTGTCTTAAATACTGATATGGGATAAAGATGTGACACCTTCCATGAAGTCTCACATGGAGGAAGCTTTTGAGGCATTGAAAATATTTATCTTTAATGTCAATAACAGAGCCCCATTCTGGAAACAAATTTCAAGGATAAAGAGAGGATCAATTTGATAGTGGCTCAGAGTCTTGACCTATTATAAGTGTTGGCAGTAAGGTTAAAACCCAGTGAAAAACAGGACCCTTAGCTGGCAATACCTTGTGCTATTTCACCTGAAGATTCTATCAGATGTAAGAGAAAGATGAAAACTCACACAGACTTTTCCAACCTCACAAGCAAAAAGACATCTGTAGAAGTCTTGAAGAAAGTTCCAGAGCAGGTGATTTTACACTTCTTAAGAGATTTTTAGGGATAAAAAACGAGTTCTGACCGATCTGCAAATATGTTGCAGATAACTGTCAGTAAACATGTTCCTCATGGTTCAAGAATGCAACAACTCAGAGCCAGAGAGTAGCAAGGGCCAGCAGGTGAACAAAGTGACCCAGGAGTTGAGGGTGACAGCAGGGCAGGCATGGGGCAATGATCTCATGAACTAGAAAAAATGAACTTGAAAAAAGTCAAACAGCATATATAGCTGAAAACTATTTTTTACACCAACATAATTCTTCTCACAAAGAACATTTTAAAATCATTTATCATTCTATAACATCTCTTTTGCACTGCTTAAGTAAAGCAGACTTAAGACAAAGTTAACCATCTAACTCACTCAAATGACTGGATTTACTCAGGCCTTGCATATACACAAAGTCCCAACCTTTTGTTTAAGTGTATAATGCCACTAAACTCCTTTTGAGTCAAAGGTTCACAGGTTGAAAGGAACCTTAAAGATCACCTAGTTCCAACCCTCCTGCCATGGACAGGGACACCAGGTTGCTCAAAGCCCCATCCAGCCTGGCCTTCAACACTTCCAAGGATGGAGCAGCCACAACTTCCCTGGGCAACCTGTTCCACTGTCTCAGTGTTTTGGACACACCACTTCAAAAATATTTTTTTTCCATGATGAATTCATTGCAAAAATACATCTCTGTGTGTGTGTTGTCTTTCCTTATTACAGCGTTTCCTCCCTATATTTTCATTTTCATAGTTCTATTTTCAGTTATTGTAAAAAAAAAGAAGGTGTAAAGTATGTATCATTGATAGCAGTGACAAGCCTAAATAACTATTTTGTATGCATGCATGTATTTGTGTTACAAGAGATTAAGGAAAAATCTTTTGTCCTTGAAAGAAAGCTATGTGCAAAGACTGGAACAATAGGAATTTATTTATTTTAGTTTGCAATAAAATTTTCAACACCCATCTAATTGCCTTTTCTGACTTCATATCCCAGGGGTCTCAAGCCACCAGCTGAGAAACACTGCCTTAGGGAATATAACACTAAAAGAGAATGTTTTGCAGAAACAGAACTCAGTGAAATAGTTCCATCAATGTTGTTATTAACAAAAACTGTAGATTCAGTTTTCCATTTCAATAACATGTTTAAATTTCAGGAAAGGCATTCAATATAAGCTTTATAAATAAATTAGCAGAAAACAGATACACTAGAAGATTTTTTAATTTTTGTTCAAAGCATAATAGTGATTAAAAATGTATACTTTGTTTCCTCTTGAAACTAAAACACTGGAAACCTTATTTCAGAGACAAGGAAAGGAGAATTGTTCAGTTTAACATAAAAATGTTGACTTTACAGAACAACAGAAACTTCAAAGCTGTTCGTTATAACACAATGTGTCAATAACTTTACATTTCTGAACTTAAATGAATCAGATGTTTGCATAGCTGTCAGATTCAGAGTTGAGATTCAGTAACATTTAGTTCTACAATATTTGGCAAGTCATCCCGTGTCTATAAATCTGCCCTTTTGAAAGGTAGATGCTCTTTCTGTGTTTAGACTACAAGTCTCCAACAGAGGACTGCTGTAGATGAAGCACATTATGATAACTTATTCATGTTAATTGATTAATTAATAGATTAAATAATGTAGCAGTTTGCTTCAAAAAAAATAAGAGTTATTTCAGTTACTCTACTTAGTTTTTTATATGCATGTTTATTCAATGTAGTATGGTTCAAGACAAGACACGTTACTACAGCTGCCATGTTTCCATATAAAATAAACTAAAAAACACAAACTTCATTTAACTGCATTTTTATGTAAGATAAAATAAAACTTTTAGTGTATCCAAAGGACCAGAAGTTGGATTGATGCGAACTGCAAGATGTAAAGTTTTGCAAAAATGTCAGTATGTAAAGTTTGTAACAAATACATGTTCCGCCATTGTACTGAAATGAGTTTCCCTTAAAAAAATTCTATAGCAATCCACATAATTAATTATTGCTTTTTCTGATTTTTTTTTTTAATCTTTTCATGTGTTTTTTATTGTGTTGGGTAATTATTTTTTGTTACAACCTGAAATGCATTCAGGTACCCAATGAGCAGTTTCATAAATTCCCTTTCAGAAGATTTTTTAAAAAAATAATTAAAATATTTTTCCTCCCTATCTTTCACAGAGTACAAATACAATGTTTTTACCTCAGGAGAAGGCAGTTGTCTTACATCTGTATCGCCAATTGTTGAAGTAAGAAGTTTGTCACCCAGGATAGTTTCTAATTTTTCTGCCATTACTTCCTGTTGCTCAGCACTGCAGTGGTTCTCCAAAGACAGTACAACTGGATAGTCAGATGCCTGGAATTTAAGAGGGTATTTTTACTAATATATAAATAAATAATTACTTGATTTACCAAAATATCTTACAAAAGTCTCCTCAGTAATCTGTATTTTGCTTTATTTTCAAAATTTTCAGAATATAGGTCAGTTGTTTCAGGTTAATAACACAATTTAAAAACTCACAATTTTTATGGAAGAGAAAGCACAACTGAAGAATAGAAAAAAATGTATCTTTAGGAAGTTAAGGGTGGTGGTGGTGTTAAAACAGGGCTATCCATGCACAGATATTAAAAAAAATATACAAAGTCAACTGAATCTCAGTTAAGAAGGACAGAATATTTCATTACAGAAACCAAGTATTATCTGTGCTGATCCTTGGAGAGCACATATTGAAGTGTATTTGCCCAGTAATCCATAAAAAACAACTTATCAGAAGCATTTAACATACTGATTAAAGTTGGATATCAAGAAAGCAGAGAGAAAATAAATGGTAAATTAGCTAATTATCAGGTTGATTCATTGCACAGGTCAGAGTACAACCTGGAATCAAAAAGCAGAATTTCTTACAGAGTTAATGGCTCAGCTGATACACAGAGCTTCTAAAGAACAATGCATTGTCTACTATGTGTCTCAAACGGTGTTTCTCCTGCCATCTATAATGTCATCTGCCATAAATGGAGAATGGGCTAAAACCTCCCAGACACACTAAAGCATAAAAAATATTTTAGGGTAATTTCAAAAGGAGACTTGAAACATTCAGAAGTCTAAAAACATCAATGTTGACCATTTTGGTGTTTTCAGAATTAAATAAATCTTCATCTCTTCAGACTTGATACCCACTGTTCCCAAGAAACTCTTTCTTTTCAAGAAGCTCTAACCTAAAGGTTATATCACAACTGCTCTGAAATTCTGTTGACTAAGTCATCCCAACAGGGAACTATCACATTGGGTAGATGAACAATGTCACACACGTAATGCTGGCTTGAATACAAGGGTTATCTTAATAGTCATTCAGGACTTCATTTGAGCAGGAATTTTGCAGAAACCCATACAAAAGACCAAGACAGTGCCAAAAGCTCTCCAGCTTTCACTGCTTTGCCAGAGATAGGCAGAAGTGACATTGCCTTAATGAGTCATTTGACAAAAATAGAGCATTAGGTGGTAACCTTTATCAATCACTGAATTCAAAATAAAAAGGGAGGGAATGGAAAACAAAGTCTGAAGCTCAGCTATAATTTCACATTTTTTTTTCTATTTGTAAATTCAAGCATAGGATATAAGACAGACTGATAACAACAGAACAAGTGAGGTACAAAGCCAAAAGGATGGAAAGGAGTAAAGCAGACTGATTCTAAAGTAGTTTTTCAGTTTATATTCAGTCCTTGCATAACTGACCTCAACTGAAAATTTGACTTAACAAGCTGAGTAAGACCTTCTGAATTCCTTGAATCATTTGGTTTATAATTATTACCAGCAAAACATGTTTACCATTACTTAAATAAATTTTAAATAAATATATTAAGAACAGATAGCCCAATATTCCCACAATATATTTCAACAATGTTCACTGCCACAAGACCTGCCTCTGTTTCATATTTTTTTACCCTGGAGTATCACTGACAACAACCATGTCCATGTGCTTTTTTAAAGCATCCATCACACACACACACACACACATATATATATATATTTGTATATACATACATACCACAAATGCATACTTGTCTATGACTTGAATTACAGAACTAAACGGAATTTTGCTCGTTAAAGTGTGACCATGATAAACAACAGGTTCGTTGTTTGAGCCATCCCAGCAGTCAATTTCCAGACATCGACATCCCTTTAAGAGAGCACTTCAAAAGAACGAGAGAAACAATTTTAGTCAAAAGAAATATTCCACACTTTCTTATACAAGTTTCTGTATTTTTTACTACAAGCACATTGAGTAATTACCAAAAAAGCTACTTTTTCATCACAAAAGAAAATAGAATCATATAGATATGATACAGAGCTATATTTTCTGTTATCTTAGACATATTAGGTAATAACCTTTATTAGAGCATTAAGGAGTAACATGGATTATCTGAACAAACTTCACTTAGAAACTAAAAATGAGGGTCAAAGATTTAAATAAAAGAATTTTTGAATGATGGCTTAAAATTGAAGAAGAAATTTTTGAAAGGGCCTTTTTTATTCCAGGATCTGAGAATCATTATACTTAAAAATAATAGCACTGCACTTACAGAGTGTTTAAAATACTAAAAAACAGTATCTAAATACCTGATATATCCCCATAAATCACTGGGCCCTATTAGTTGATCAGATATCAGGTAGGTGTTGTGAGAAGATGAAATAAAATAGTCACATAATGGGTAGTTCATATCTTGGTAGACAGTCCTGTGCTCGCTTTTAAATATAAAACAGTCTTCTGAGTTCAGGTACCTTATAAATCCTTCAAATGACATCTGCCTTCTTTTCCTCACTGAACAAAAAAGAAAGCAAAAATTTCTAGTGTGAAGCTAAACTGATGGTTATATCTGTATATTTTCATAATTTTTAATAGCCAGTTCTGAACATTGCTGAAAGTTATACAGCGTAACACTTTCTTGCAATTTTAAAATCAACACAAACATCAGATGTTTGCAATTCTAGAAATGAATTGCTGTGGTTCAAAATTATGAAACATTTTTACTCTTCTCTGGACACCAGCAAGAAGAGTTTGCAGTAGTTCTCATTAAATACAAAGGAAAATATTTGTTATTTAGTTTTGGAAAGTAGTATATTAGTCAATGCACAAATAGAATCTTCTTTTCTCTGTAGAAAGAACAGGAAATGTTCTCCAAAATGTCAACTGGAGAATGCCAGAATAATCTTGAAGAAACTACAATTCCTAGCACGAAATATCTTCCTCAGTGGTGGAAAATTAGAAATAATTAGTGATGAGATAATGTTTAAATTAGAAGTATTTGAAATAGAAATAGCATCTTTACAAAATAAATGACTGCCCACAAAGATGAATTTCAAATCAAGCTTATTATATTACTTCATCTATAACAGAATGTGCTAATTTCCTCCATACCAGTAGTAGTCATCTCATTTGTTTTGTTTTTAACTGATTTAATGACAAGCAGATCAATTATGCTGCCAACTGCTGCTCAAATGTCATACTTCAAATGTAATAATTTCGCAAATGATATAATCTCAGAAGTCATCTTTGCTTTATGCAAAACCTCGTTTGAGTTTATCAGGGATTTTGCCCAGTTCTAGCTGTAAACAGAGTTATATTTGTCATTATAGTAGCCTACTGATAATTAAGCCGTAAGTAATCCAATTCTGTTAAGAATAACTTAAGTCAACGGGTACAAACTTTTTGGAAAAAAACCCAGCCAAACAAACAACAATAAACAAATCCAAAACAAAAAACTCTTATCTAATCTGTTAATTCTCAATATAAGTATAAGAATCACGATTTACGGGTTAGAGTTGCAATTATCAGCCTTCAGTATGTGTACAGACTGGGTCTTTTATCTCTGATCAGAATTTATTAAAATTATTCTGATGATGGGAACACAAATAATTATTTCTAAGTTATACAGTTTTTTTTAACTAGAAAACTTTGTAACATTTTAAATGCTAAACACAAATAGAAAATAAGGATGAAAGCCCTCCAGCAGTCATACGCTGTTGTCCTTAACCATAAAAATGGTATTCCTACCAGAAGTGTGTTGAATTTGTTCAAATGCTGAAGAATACATAGCCACCCTTGTAATCACATTTCAGCACAAAGTAACATTATTAGAATCTTTTCCATACTGTTTATCCTGATACTTCCTTGCTGTTCAAACATTAGTTGTTTTGTACTATTCTTCTCCATTACTTTTTTTTTTTTACATTTGTATACATATTAAGGCTGCTATTACACTTTCTCGTATTCCACTACTTTCTAAAAGAAACAAGTTCAGTTCACAGTATCTTTCTGTTGGGTTAGGTTTTCTTAGACTTCAGATAATTTTCATTATTTTTCTACAATCTTTCCATCTGGTGAACTTCCTTCTTGACATATGATGTCCCTAAATGGAGTATGCTGCTTCTCTTATTGAACTCCATCCGTCTTTTCTCCATCAACAATTTCCCAAGATCATTTTGACTTCTAATCTTGTTCCCTATCATACTTTGAAGTATACACCACTATGCTGTAAATAATACTGGGAGGTACCTTCTTATCCTCACTGTGCCTCTAATCCTATCCACGCAAATACTGAATAATGAGCAAATTTTTAAAAAAAAAAAAAAAACAAAGGCATATACCAAGCTTAAAAAAAATAAAGTACATTTCTTTGGCATAAAATCATAGAAACATAGAACAGTTTAGGTTGGAAGGGACCTTAAAGATCATCTAGTTTCAACCTCCCTGCCATGCCCAGGGACACATCCCACTAGACCAGGTTACTCAAATCCCCATCCAACCTTGACCTTCCAGGAATAGGGCGTGCACAATTTCTCTTGTCAGTCTACTCCAGAGTCTCACCACCCTGACAGTAAAGAGTTTCTTCCTAATAGCTAATATAAATCTATTCTCTTCCAGTTTGAAGTCATTACACCTCATTCTATCACTACATGCCTTGTAAAAAGTCCCTCCCCATCTTTCCTGTAGGTGCCCTTTAGGTACTGGTGTCCTGTAAGGAGATATAAGATCTCCCTGGAGCATTCTCTTCTCCAGGCTGAACAACCTTGGCTCGCTCAGCCTGTCTTTTAAACTGGTAGCTTATATAATGAACTGGTAAATACATTAATTCTAAAAAATTGTAGCATATATTCAGCAAAATATCTTTTAATTTAAAAGGCAAACTTGAAAAG
Organism: Pedionomus torquatus; assembly: GCA_013398155.1. Taxonomy (NCBI): domain Eukaryota; kingdom Metazoa; phylum Chordata; class Aves; order Charadriiformes; family Pedionomidae; genus Pedionomus; species Pedionomus torquatus. The sequence continues at coordinate 156,133 of VZRU01012355.1, forward strand.
TAATGGCATAAGGAATCAAAGGGTTTTATGTGTGAACTATGCATACCTTCTTCAATGGGTTCATGCTTCAAAATAATTTCTAAGGCCATCATTTCACAAGTTTCAGTTTCATATTGTTCTTTTCTGAGAAACTGAATGAGCTCGGTGTCTGCTAGAAATTTGTTGTTTGGAGAGTAAGCGCGGAAAAGCTCCTGAAATTCAGCTCTGTGCACAATAGTTCGATAAATTGCCCTAAAGTCCTCTATGTTAATCATCTGTGTCTTCCGTTTGTCAACTGTTTTCTGAGAAAAAAAAAATAAAAAAATCAAAAGAATCAATACAAAGATACGCAATAATACAAAAGTACTCCATTATAAGACCATAAGAGTGAGAAGAACAGAGAAAACCTCAGGCAACAGTGACTGCAATGCATTATCAAATTATATTCTTCTACTTCCATATGCAAATTTTAGATTTGACTTTGTGTGTTGAAAATATTTTTTACAGATTAAAATATATCTTATGAAATATTTAGCATCTAAGAAATTACAATAAATGTCTATATAAAGCATATGCAATATTAAACCGCATTATATAAAACATCTAAAATGATATGGAGTGAAATAAATCTGCAGCATAAAAATTATCAAATGGAAATGATAACTGTTGAACAGCAATTTAAAAAATATTGTAGATGCTTTCAGTTAAATTTGCATACAAAATACAGCGAACAGTTATCTAAAAAATGAAATTAGGATGACCAAATTACCATGAGACCCAAGTCTTTCAATACATCAAATACAAAACATTATTAAAGTCTGGGGATGAGATACTTTATAATAACCTATGACATTGTGTGTTCTACTCTTAAGCCAAAATGTTTAACTTGGATTAAGTGTTCACACTTTCAGAATTCTTTAACTGTAAACTTGTTTTCATAGACCTTACAAACTTTTAGCACACTAATTAGTTACAGTGTTTAAATAAAAAAGCCATGAGTAAAATTAAAAGGCCAAAAGAATTGGAGTAAAACAATACCTTTTTACCATTTCTGCCATTTACTTTTTTCAGGCTTAACAATTTTATTTATTCTTTAAAAGTTTCTACATGAAAAATGCAATTGTGTGCATAAAACAAAGATCTTTCTAATAGTCTAGCTTGTATTAGTCTTAAAAGTTACCAAGAGAAACTTTAGAAATTTACTGACAAAATTACTCTTAAAAATCATAAATAAATGGCAATTCATTGCCTCAATAATTACTACTGTAAACTGATCAAAACTTGTAATTTTGGCTTCTTAATCTGAAACCACCAATTTATTTTTANCATATTTATAGACAAATTTAAATATAAATATGCTATTCAGCATCTAATAACAGGCACCTGCTATGGTTATATAGAGCTTACCCAAAGTTATCCATAAAGTGGTTACTCAAGCTTTGGTTGCTCTTTGATAAATAGTTTGATTACTACTAAATTGGGTTAGTTTTGAAGAGACAATATAAAAACTAAAAGTCTAATGATGCATTACCCAAGTCTCCCTATGCAGTACATTTCTGACTAAGAGATGTCTGAATAAGTTCAGCAATAAAAGTAGAAATAGGTTAGATAATCAAAACAGGTACAAAAGTAAATTTTATGAGGAGTTCTAGCCAAATATTTTACTTTTTTTTTTTTTTGCTTTAAGTTTGTGAAAGGGAATTATAATGATCATTTTTAAGGAAACTCACCAGCAAGAAAATAATTCAATGCAGATGCTAATAATATGCATTTTATTACTGCTTGAGAAAACCCACATCTAAGGTTAATATCCTCATTCTAATTTTAACACCTGTAAGAGAACTGGAAATTCTCTCATAACTGTTAACTATTAAAAGAAAATATCAACTTATTTTGGAATTAAACATTCTAACTGGACTTGGGAAATGCTTACTTAAGCATTGGTACAAAGTGAAGCCTGGCAAAATACTGTATTTTCTGTCACAGTCTCCTCTTGATGAAATAAAGACAATAATATTGCACAGGAAAGCTTTTCAAATTACAGTTACAAATACCATGTCAATATCAAAAAAAAGATTTTTATAGAAGTTTTGTTGATAGATTTTTATTATTTTTATTAATGCAAATAAAACTATTGCTATTGAGAAAAAAATATATTTTGAACAAAGACTTAGTCCTGAGATTAATTATATGAAAATGTATTAATGTTCTTAAAAATCTTAATGTTTATAATAGTGATATTGCTGAAAGGAGCATTACAGTAAAATAAATTCAAAGAGAATAGACAAGAAAAAAGCAGATTATTTTTTAAAAACTCTGCTTTCAGCAGCATTTATTTTGTCATGTATAACCATTTAACTGTTGATGCATAGTTACTTACGATGCCAGTAAGATTTCCTTCCAGACCACTTTGCGTTTTTATGCACTCTTATTTAAAATACTCAGATTTTTCTCAAATAGTAAAGAATATCTAACAGTCTTGCTACAAATAACTACATAAGAATGTTGCATATATTATATTGTTAAATATAACTAGATCAGACTTGTTCTGTGCAGGTCTAAAATTTCTGTCAGAAAGCAAATTAGCTGGGAAATACAGGAAACAATGAGAAATAGTTTCAGGTTCTCAAGGCTGGCAATTCTCTCAGTGCAGTGCAAGTTCAAAAACCAAACAAAATCATTTCAGATTCTCAAGGCTGGCAAGTTCAAAAACCACAGGCACCCTTTTTAGCAGGGGTTGAGTTCACGCTGCCAGTTTTACCTTGGCTTGACAAGGCAGAGAACAAGGAGAGAAGCACAAGATAAAGTGAGGAAATCCTAATGGCTTCCCTGTGCTGGCCCACACGTCAGTATGATGTGACTTAAAAATTTCCAACTTGTCGGTTATTTCTCCTCTGTCAAATGTGGACAGAATTAGCCAGCTGGTTACAAAATTCTCAAAGAAAGCCCATATATATCTAACCACTTGGCTTCATTCCCTTAGGAAAAGAGCTTTACCAAACAGCTATTTTTGTTTATAAAAATGAGCTATAAGGAAAACGGGTACATCTTTTGAGTAAATACTTGAGGGGACCTGAAAAACAAGATATCCTAATATGTTCAAAGGCACTCAATTTTGCAGTATTTGCCCACTGGGACTGCATCCACTTGATGGTAGTTTGATTACCTACATTAAATTAACTTACTATTAAGACCAATTTCTAGCTATATCATCTAATCTTCATAGAAATCTCTTAGATGTTGCCTTAATCTGAAGGCCACATCCTTGTGCATGGGTTAGAGTGCAATTCCCATTGATTCAGGCTCAACTTTTAAGTACTTCAAAGGTGAGGTATAGGGAAAACTTGAGTGAAAGAGTACTGGATCTATGTTGAACTAAAACCTGAGCAGATCAGACAACTCCATATGGTACTCCCGGCAAAAGAATTTTTAGGAATTCTAAATGGCTCTGCCCAGATAGGCCTGTCCAGGCTTGTTCACTTGAGCACAGAAGCAGCTGGTTGGGATGAAATTTTTCTCAAGTGTGGCCTTGTTAAAAAAAAGTTGGGTATCAATACCTACAGATTTTCCATCATGTTACACTATTTTGATTTGGTGAAGAGATGATGGTTGTAATCACTCAGTTATCTAATTTACACAGAAACAAAAGACCAGACCCAAACAAGTCAAATTATTAGCACACCCAATTAATATGAAATTCACTTCTTGAAACATTAATTTAAAAATGTCAGCAAATATAAGGCATGTGTGTAACTGGACTCCTAAACGTATTTAATTGCTTAATCTACATATTCCTCACCTTGAAAACATGTTTTACATGTGCGAAATTAAAAGGCAATTTCAATGTTTCAAGCAGTTTCATTGTACTGTCTAAATCAATCCTCCCAGTCCTGAACTCATCCTGAATGAGGTTCAAAAACCACGTATGAGAGGTCCAGTTAAGGAAACTTCTTGCCTGTGTCACTGCCTTTCAATAGGTGAGGAGGGAGAAAAGTTTAATTTTCTAAAACCTCAAAAGCTCGCACTGGTTTTCTTGTACTGTAGTACATCTTTGTCTTCTGATCTCTGGTAATGCAGCGAGCTCTGAGGCATGCAGGAAGACATTTTTGCTCCACGCCAGGAGACTCTGAGGGCAAGGGCAACAAAAAGAGCTAGAGAAAGAGAAGGGGAGAGTGTGCAGGAAGAGAAGAGGTGGCTTCACCAGCTATGAGGTGAGAGCCAACAGCACTGAGTCCACTCAAGCAGCCTCAACCTGGCCTGACTGGATGGCTGCCCCAGGGGAGGAGGAGGAGGAGGAGGAGGAGGAGAAAGAGGAGGAGGAGGAGAAAGAGGAGGATATCTGTTCTCCTCCATGGCAGCTCTGCATCCCCTGCTCTGGTCTCTTCACTGAGATGACATTGGCAGCATTTGGCAGGACATCTTGACTTGCTCTGGTTCCTGATGGCGCCTTTTTCCCTTCCCTCACATTCCCTGCACCCCTGCTGGGATGCCCAGCACCCTCTCAGTATGGCCGGCACCCTTGGCCCCCAACAGCACCACCTAACCTGCAACTGTGAGGTCATAAACTACAGGCCCCTCCTTCCCAACACCGCTCCTCCACCACCATCTTGGGCATTTTCCCTTCAGCATCAAGGCCTCTGTTTGCCTGTGGTTGCCTGTCTTTTGAATAGCCCTTGCCCCCAGTGTGTAGGTGAGGAGGGAGCTACACGAGCCAGAGAAGGTGTCTCTCATTTGCAACCTGCTGTGCCAGCCCCCTCCTGGGGACTCCGGCCAGGTTGTCCAAAATATCTGTGTTGTAGTCCAAGATGACAAACCGATCAGGCAGGAGGCTGCCCGGGGAGCCTTGTCACAAGAACAACTTCACCCCCATCCAAATAAATGTGTGCTCCTGACCTGCTACAAAAACTTGGAGGCAAACCACTTCTTTGACCCTCAGAACAAATTCTCTTTCGTGTTTGACCACCTGTGTGGTCTAACCAGCAAAACCCAGCAGCATGATGTGATGCCAGGTGAGGGGGAGCTGGGGCTAGAGGCCCTCCAGAAGGGCCTTTGCAAGCCTCCATGAGCTGCCACTTCCCTGTAGGCAACCACTACGTGTTCAAAAACAGCCTGGGGAAGAGGCAGATGTGTTCGGCCTGCATTGAGCCCCATCAGTACCAGCCTTGAAATCCCCAGAACAGCTTGTGGAAGTCAGACTGCACTTTTCCCCTGACTTTATTTGCCATTTGAGTTACAGGGATCTTTCTCCTCCAGATACACCACCTCAGAGATGCCAACCTCCAAGTAACTGTCAGCAAGTCTGTGAGTGAGATTCTAAATGTGATAGACCAAAGCCAGTTTGCCACAGATTTTTTGGAATTTCTGAAAGCTGAGGACAACAACTTCATGTTGCCATTCTGGAAAACACTCAGGCTTTGTCAGAGGATATATGGGGGAAAATTCTGCAAAGGAAACTCCCTGTTACTCACACTTTTACGAACTGGAATAGCTATTGAATGGGGAGCATCTGAACACCAGTGACTCTAATGAGAAGTGCCTCCAAGCTTACTGAAACACATTATTTGATATGGTGGTCTAAATTAAAAATAAATTAAAAAAAAAAAAGAAAGAAGAAAAAGACAAAATGGGGGTGTTTAGTTGATTTATTTCTGTATTACTTAGGACAGTGCAAAAACTGTCATCTGTCAGTCACCTCTGAAAATAATTCAGGTCTGTAGTGACTGAAGAAAAATTGCTGGTTGGGTTTTTTTTTTCATGCACTTTACAACTGCTTCTAGAAGTACTGGTAATGGTCACTGTCAAAGACAGTGCCTTTCTACAGGTGAGCCAGCAAGCAAACTCTCACTTTCCTTTTAATTTTACCCATTACTATATTTACTTATGTAACTTCATAAAATATCGATCATATGGTATAAGGAAATTGGTAAGGTAGGTTGGCAAAGATATTGAGGCATCACTTCTAGATTTTTTCACTGATATTGAAACCCAGGAAATTCAACCTTCAGCCTATGCTTTGCTTGTGCATATCTTTCTGTATGCACAAGAGACATCCCTAACAGAATCACATGAGCAAAGGGAAATCAGTATGTGGGAGGAATACATGTCTTATAGCTAGATATTTCAGAACTGGCCAGTAATGTATGCTGGGGGTTGCAGCAGTACAGAATAAAGCGATGCTATTTCCCTTCTCTCAATGTCTATTACAACTGTCAAAGGAATGTATGTGATTCTTGTTTACTTTCAAACTATGATATTGATGCTTCATTAACATGTTTATTACAATAAACGAAATGCCTACCACACTTGATGTTTTCTGCAAACATAACTTTTAATTAGATTTTTATAAGAAACAAAGTTTATTTTCAAGCAATAATGTAAAGACTAAACTTTCTAAAAATGTTAATGGGAACATTTAAACATTATCCTTATAAATATTAGATTTTTTAAACATAAGCATAAGATTTTGGTTTTGTTCATCACCACTAGTGGCAATAGCATTGTCACATGGGTTCAATGTGCCCTTTTGTAAATACTGATCAGTGGCTTTGTAGCTTCAGTGTTTAGACTGGCCATGATTGCTTTCATTGTCTTTGTTTTAAAGTGTAGTAAAGAACTATGCATTGTTATGTTTTGGGGGATAACCAACATTGTGCAAAAATGCCATCATCAGATTACTCTTCTGATGTAAATTGAAGATTTTGCATCTGTACTCACACCTGATTTGAGAGGTTCCATACTCTGTATATCTGGATATGATAATTAATGACCCATAGAAACCAATAATGAAAAGGTGTCTAATATAAAACTCATCATTCTACATCATTCTATATTGTTGATGACAATGTCATATACTCAATTTTTATTTATAAGCATACTAATTTACAGAGCCTGGTTGCAGAAGATGAGGTTGTAGTGTTGCCAATATTTGAATGAAGCTGAAATAAAATTGTTCCTTTGATTTACATAGATTTTCTTCAGATTTGCATTGACTAGAGCACATTTTTCATCTGATTGTTCATCTTTTTGGTCACTCAGCACAAAGATTCTGGGTGTTGTACTAACTTATGTGCAGAAAGGCACCCATCACACAGGCTCTCCTTCCCTCAAACAGAAAACAGACACTGCCCTTGTAACAATGACAATGCCTTCTACAGATGCCCATTTGTTAAAGAAGCTGCACCATGCACTTCAAGAGGAAGAAGGATGGAGCATAGAGAATATTTTCTGTGCTCCTTTGGTTTTTCACAGAAAGCTTCATTACCTATGGGTCATTCTCTTTTCACCCTGCAGCTGCTACTGAGATCCATCCAACACCAATCCAGCCCTATGCTGCTGCTGGAGACTATTCAATGAACAAGCAGCTGTCTTTATGTGGTATTTATCTGAATATGTGATTATTTCTTTATTGAAAATAAGAGAAAATTTATTTTAAAATGTTATGCAACCCAGGGTTGTCATAATGAAGATGGCCTGTTGTGAGTACAGTTCCTGTCTGCAGTAGCAAATAATAGATGAAATTTTGGTCATAAATTTAAGTGCTAACAGGAACAGGGACATAGCACTGGAAATTCTGGACTCTGAAAAAAAAAACAAACTGCACTTTATTAAAACACAAATATTGAACATGAACTAATAACAGAAAAAGGTAGGAAACAATGAAAATGATTAAGCAGTTAGAGGACTTTCAGTTTCAACATTTATTCCACCAGATTAATCCTTTACGAGATGCAAATATGTGACATTTTGCAATATAATGTTCTGTAGAATAAAATCTTTCTTCTTTAAAATGCAGGATCTATATGGAAAAACTACAGCAAGGAATGCAATAATAAAAACATTTAATATTGTAAGATTAGATAGTTTTCCTATCTTCCCTACCAGTCTGCCTTTATGAACTTTTCATTTTCATTCCATTTCCTTTCTCTGTAAAAGAGTGAACCTGTGATACCAGAATCTGCAACAAAAGCTGTTTAGAGTAAATGTTCTGATCTGGCTGAAAATGATTAATCGATTTTTGCAAGGCCTATGAAAATAATCTGGAAAAGGTAATTACAATATGGGCTTTATCCATGTTCCCTCTACATGGAGTTGGAATCTTTTTTTCTTCTGGAGAGTTGAAACCTGGGAAGAAATATAATAAGAAGAGAGCAAAGGTGTACAGCTCCTGCAGTAAAATTATGAGAAGAGACTAGAGGTGTACAACTCCTTTGGAAACTTTACTGAACTTTTGCATGTACACTCTTGTGACTCTGAAGATGGTTTAGATTTAGTTGCAACTTCGTACTCATTTGCCCATATCAGCATTTTTTTGCTGTATGGGGAATACATTCCAACTCATGTTATCTTTATTCCTAAAATCCCCCTCTTTTTCTGTCTATTGCTTTGACAACCATACATATTCCTGTAGCTGCTTTCGAATGCTTTTTTTTTTTTTTTTTTTTTTTTTACATGAGTGCCCTGTATTTTAAGAAAAGAAACAATGGATAGGCATATATTACTAAAACAAAAAATCAGTTGTCAAACTGTATTTTACAATAGGTTTCTACTGCAACCAGGAGCAGAGCTTACCTGGAATTGAAGCTACAGCTATTTACAGTCCAACTATCTACTCTTAAAGATTTGCTTTCTGCCTGCAAAAATGTATTATCATCAAATATCTTTTTGGAATGTGCTTCTAATACTGCTTTCTATTTCTTCTTACATTTGGTTGTTACTGAGTGACCACGGTTATGTATCTCAAGGAGAAGATCTCCTATTCTTACCGGTTCAGGACATTTATACAATGAGATGTAATTTTCTTTCAAAATAAAATGTGAATTTTGTTGAAACTCTGCTCCTCCATTTACAGGCTTGCAGACTCATTAGACTCATAAAGTTGGTACAAATGCAGCTGAGCCAAATTGGCTCAAATTTTTGACTTCTGAAAATAATTTTCTATCTATAATTAATAGCTGGTGCAAATAAAATTATCATTTTTATTACACCAGTAACATTAAAGCTTAACTCAGACCTCATTGTCAGCTTCCAGCTGCATTAAAATTGGAATAAAATCAACACCTAGTATTTGGACTGAATATTTAGTGTTCACATTATAAGGTTTTGCTAGTATTGCAGCAGGTGGAAAACCCATCAAAATGAGAGTTTAACAAAAAATGTTTCACCATTGTATTTTCAAATATAAGTGTTGAATTAAAAGCAACTTTCTTTGTAGTTTCAGAATAGACAAGCAAATCTTTAACATACACTAAAGACCCAAATTGCGTGGTGGCAGAAAGCAAGGTCTATCAATACTCCTAGTCATTGAGAAAAAATTAACCTTTTCCCCCTTATACTCTCCAGAAATGGTACTAATTCTTTCTTTGCTTCATTCATGGAATGAAAAAGACAATAATCGTGGGGAAAAAAACACCTCTACTTACATGTTTTCTAGGATGTAGCATCATGTATTAAAATCTCCACTGTATTTCTTGCCCCCTACATCTTATCAGGCTGGGGAGAAGAAAGAAAAAACAGAGTAAATAAGAAACAAGCGTAAATTAAGAAACAGAGGAATAAAAAGTGAAGGGAGCACTATGAACATTCTGTCAAGTGTATATCTCTCACTGATTTCAAATAGTCAATGCATTAATGCTCCAGTTGTAGTAAGACCAAATTCAAGGATTATTTTCCCTTCCACAGTAAGAATGGTTTAATACATTCAACAAATCTGAAAAATCAGATTTGTTACATTCCAAGTGCAAGATATTTTCCAAGTCTGTATGACAGTATGCCACTCTTACACAAACAATGAATTTTATCATTCCTTTTAATGAAAGCTTTGGAGTTATTAAAATCTGGAGTGGTTTCAGATGTCATTATTTTAAAAATTAACTAATATGAACTATTTAAAGCATAGTATCCTGTTATTCTCCAAATTTACAAGAGGTATCTGTTACAGCAAGGCTTAGGAATTGTGACCACACAAAACTGAGGGAACTGGAGACATAATAAAAATTAAAACAGATGAGCCATATTACATTATTATTTATGTAGCAGATTATCTTTTAAACGAAACAGGAACTAGTACACATACGTAAATTCATACCCCAAAAACAGTCTGAGATTGTGGGATCCTAATAATAGGATCTGGTTGGTTTAGCTGTTGTGTTTGGTTTTTTTTAAGTTGTTCATGTAACATATTTGGAAGAAAAAGGAATGTCCATCTCAGTGTTTTTCCTAGATTTAGGTATAGGCCTTTCAGTCTTGAATCTTTGTACATAATTAAAGGTTTGTATTTCCTATTTGCTTCCTGAGGAACATGTGAACAGCTTCTTAAACAGCATTCATAACTGCTGTGTTGGTAACAAGAGAAGCTGAGAGACTTTCTAAATATTCTTCCAGAACCAGAGGGTGAAAAATTTAAAGGCTGTATGGAAATAATCGTAGCCATCTTTTCAAAGCTTGCTGACAGTGATAAAGTATTAGAGTTTTAAAACAGACCTTTATAAGGAGTCTACCTATGTATCTCGCCAGAACCGTATGTGAGACAGACGTCTCTCCCTATGGGGATGGAAGCCCAGTGTCCAATATGATATTAGAGGAGAATTAGAAAACTCAAAAAGGAGGGATAAGGGAAAGGGCATAAATGGGGGGACGTTGAAGAAAAATGTGAGTAAGACACATTAACAATTGGAGAAGGGAAGAAAAAAAAAAAACTAGTAATATAATTTCACTGTTCTAGAACTTGAAAAGCCTGTCCAGAAGAGTAGGACTGAAATCTCAGTTCCTCCACTGCCTTTCCTCCTCAACTTTTGGGCAAGTCACATCAGTCCAGATTCCTAGAGATTTCAAATAATTTCTCTGGTATATGTTATTTTCAGTCATTCTCTGCTCAGAAAAGCTCACAGTTCTTTCAGATCTCATAGGTATCCTATGAGAACACATGAAAATAATTAATAAATAATGCAATACACGGCTTTTAATAACTAAGATAATAATTTAATTAAATGTGATATGTGTGCAAAGTAACCATGATCCCAGATGAAACTCTCTCATAGTTAATACAAGTTTGTTTCATAAAATGAAAAAGCATTAAGAAACAGGAAATTTTCCATTCTGATTGAAACGTATAATTACAAACCTACATCCTCAAGCACACCCCTCTATTCTCATGGATGACATCTTTCTTTACCGGCAAAGTTTCATGATCTACCTACACAGATGACAGATCAGTGCACCAGCCTACAGCTAGCACAAATAACTCATCTCAAGATTCACTGGCCAGGAGCTCATCTTTCAGATAGGAACAGCCCTCGGAGGCAGAATGGTGGTAAAGTAAAGGATCCAAAGTCTTTTTTTTATGCACTTATTCACCGTTGACTGTTAAACATATACCATGTATTCTTAAACATATATCGTTTATTCTCAAACATGAGAAGTTTAGAGCTCTGGGGAAGACAAGAAGACACTGAGTACAGTGCTGCTTGTGTAATTTCAGTGTTATCTCACTTCTGAGACATAGCCTGCCCACCAAGGAGTTAAACATTTTCTCAAATGCATGGTGCAGGCTGTACTATGCCCTATACACACAAAGAACAGGAAAAGATGAGTTTGTGTTCATAGTCATGCATGTTTGTGACTGGAGATCATCAGAGTGGCTCATTCTGCCTGGGCACATGGTGGGCTGCTCATTTCCTAGGTTCATTTTTTACCCAGATTTCTTTCCCTTTGATATGAGTGTGTGGTCCAGGGTTCTGTGCTGCTAGGAGGTTGGGATAGGACTGGAGAATGTATTCAGATCTGAGAATTCACTGGGTGAGAGAGTCTGAGTTCCTCAAAGGTTTAAGAAAAATACAGGTTCACCACACAAGCCATTTCTCTTTCAGTGGAGGAATTGACAGCTACGCTTCCTAGATAGTGGTTACAGTGGTTAAAACTAGGTTTCGATAGGTGGTTTTGTTTTCAGATAGAAATACTTCCTGTCTGGAATGAGATAAGCAAAAGGAAGGTGAAGATGTATGAATTATTAGAGTGCTGTTGGCTTTTTTTTTACTTTGTAGGGTTTGGGGTTTTTGTCACATTGCACTGAAGGTACCATTAAAAGAAAATACTCTTTGAGAAGTTCACTACTCAGAAGACAGGCTCAAAAAGTAAGAAATAGAAACTCTTGTACATGCCTTTATCAACTTTGTTGTCCTGTATGTGTAAGAAAGAAATTAGGACTCAATTGATCTTGAAGAAAGTACAATAGGTAACTTGCTTATTAAACCAGGTGTATTCCAATTCCTAAAGTTTCCTTATGCTATCTTTCTTGCTTAATAGAATTCGACAGATGAGAAAAAGCATTTTTTTTTCTAATGCATATGAGTTCATTAGTAAATATCTTCAACAAATCCCTGTGATTATTTCTGAGAAAAATATTTTTGCCAATTGACTGAAGATATTATTAATTTTACTTGAGAACTTTATTTCACACAAGACTTCCCATTTGCAACTTACTTTTAATTACATCCTCATTAGAAACAGATATGAGAAGCATAGCTTATTTCAAGTATTTATTATTCATTCTGGTATTGTTAATGAATTAATGCCTGCAGTGCATCTGCAGTAGAAAGTCACCTTCTTGTTCATCAGTTTTGTACGTCCATAAAATAAGTGTGGTTGCTTCAGGTACTGTATTGCATCGATTCAGGACCATTGCTTTCTACATATAACATCTACATCCAAATTTATTCTGTTGTTCTTTCTTAAATAATTAACATTATCTGCTAATTTATTCTTGCTCAGGCCAGTTCCTCTAGTAATTATAATTGAGTCTGCAGTATGTATTTGCTAAGCATCTATGGTTCCATTCTTTCTCTTCCCATTTAAAGATCATTTTGAAGACGCATCAACAACATGCTTTCTATGATCTGTAAGCCCTGCAAAAAAAAAAAAAGAAGCTGTTATTTCAGCCTCTGGGCTGTAGTTCTGTATGCCTAAAACCATTACAAAACATGGATTTAGCTGAAGCCAATGCAAAGCATAATTAACGTTTTGGTATTCTGTGTGCGACAACTTATTTTCCATTATCAAAGTTACACAGGCTGCCAAATGTGTGATACAGATTTTGGGACAAACTGTGCTTAAAATGCAGGTTTTTTTCAAAACAACGTGTTATGTCCTGTGAAGTATTCATGGGGAGAAAGAGAAGATTAAAATGCATAGGCTCTATTTTGCCTCCAGCTGTTTTCTGGCTCCTCTGTTTAAATCCCAGTTCAACAAAGTACTTAATTGTTTCATTAATTAAAATCATTAGACTATTTCCACTGGGAGGAATAGTATGATATAGGTACAGTGATGCTACAGCTGGTTAAACTGGATCATATAAAGCTGAAGGACCTGGTACAGAAGATACAGATAGCAGCAGAAAGATTCCCTTCTCTTGACTGAGAACTTTATAGACCATCCTGGAGAAAGTTCCCTACAGACTAGTTACCAACCCTTTGCTACAATCTATTTCATAGAATCACAAAACATCAGGCTGGAAGGGAACTCAAGGATCATCTGGTCCAATCTTTCTTTTCAAAAGCATGTCTTAAAAGTGTCTTAATTTTCATTATCCTCTCCTTTTTTCTTGCCTTAGTATATGAAATGTTGATTATGAAACAAATTTCTTTAAATTAATACCACTGGATCCAGAAATGAACTTTAAAGTCTAGAACCTTCAGTAAATTTATTTATAAGCATAAATTTATTCTCTAGTCAAATACATAAGAGAAGCACCTGTGCAGCCCATGGGTATTTAGGTTGTGAGCTATAGCAAGCTTACTCCCTGCAGGAGTGTCCAATGTCTTCTTAATTTAAGGAGGTTTAACTGTCTCTTCTTGTGGAGTGCCCTTACAGCTATGTTATAGACTGGCACTCAGAGAAAGCACATGCCACTTCACCTGTAGAAATTTTGTTAATGTGTACTATAGATCGTACAATTTATGGGCATAAAAAGAGCAAGATTAAAACAATTCATGATTTACCTGGAAGGTAGCTGAAGAATGGCATTTTGATCCCTTCTTCTCTATTTTAGTCCTATAAAAGTATAACACAAATTCTTTAAGCACAAAAAACCACAATGCTTTTGTACATTCAGTAAAGTATAATTATTTTTAACTATGAGGTAATTAACCATTGTGTATTGGGAAAGTAAATACATGAGAGACTGAGGTGCTAAGATTCTGCAAGACCAGGGGTTAGTTATGTGTCTTCAGATAACAGGAGGGAGGGAAGAAATTAGGTGCAGAATGGAGAAAAAAAGCTGTTGGATTTTTGCCTGCCACTAGTGTCTTTATTTTAGACTTTGCAGTTATTTCTGGTAGTTTGTTGTTTTGGTTTGGTTTTTTTAAATATCAATTTTAATAATTTCCTAAAGATACTTAGAATTATAAAAGAATTTGAATTCTGTGAACATGTAAAACCATACCAGAAAAGGTCAAATCATTTACAAGTTTAGCCCTGTAACTGAGTAGATAATTCCAATGTCTATCTTCTTTTGATATTGGCACAATATTTTTATAAGCAAAAAGTTGGAGTGGAAACAGAAAGAACAAAATATATTTATCATAGAATTCTGTTTTCAAAAGTACTTTGATGCTTCTGTTCCTGTTTCATTAAACCCTTCATAGGCAGCATAATCCTGATAATTTTAACTCCCTAGAAGAATTTAGTTTTCTTCTAAAAGACCAAATTATTAACTATGTCATCCTGTAAATATGTATTCTGAGGACATCATGATGTGCTGAGTAGAAAAGAAATTGCCGGAGGCTGTAAGCTTTGGGTCAAAGGACAGTTTGTTTGTAGCTCATTAGTATGATGAAGTGAAATCTGAAATTGTATTAAAAGTTTAAGACACAATTAGATAGGAATTTATGCATTTTCAATTATTTCATATAAATCTGTAGTCTCATATCCACAGTGGCAGAAATGCTTTCTTGAGTACATTTTCTACCTCCTCCAGAGGCAGGAAAACAATGCAAAAGCCAAAATTTATTGCTCAGCGTTTGTTTGTTTTTATTCTTTTTGCCACTTCTCTCTTTTCTCAGCTGTGCAACCCTGACTGCCAAATTATGATTTCACAGGCAAGCTCGACTCAGCCTGTCCTGTTTCCTTTCTATCTTTGGATACCTGAAAAAAACTTTAATAAAAACTTTAATTAGCTTCATGACTTCAAACCAGGTGGGCCAAAAGTCAGCTTCCACTTTGGTCTGATATGAGAACTAAGAACCTCAAAGGCAGTTTCCCAGGTGCTCAAGCTAAGTGCTGGATGGTCTGTTTGCTCTGACTGGCCAACAAGAGAATAAAGACTTCACACATGACACATCAGCTGGACTCCTTGTTTTTGATGTAAGAAAAGCTGGCATTAAATGCGAGATTTCACTTTTCCCTTGGAAAGCTGGTTTTAATGCCTTTTTCCCTCCTGTGTGACCTGTGGTGCCTGTTCAGTTTAGTGGTTTGCCCACTATACAGAGCTCTGGGCAACTACTACTCCCCCTCTATAAAGCAAACTTTGGATGCAGAGCTTTGGACAAAACTGCAGCTCTCCTTCAGTGTGTTAGGGGGAAATGATGAAGATCTTGTTTTCTGGTGGCACATAGAAAGGAAAGAGGTTTTGGCAAGCAGCCACTGAATGCAAGCACCCACCAAAAAAGAAATCTAAGTATGGAGAGGATAGGGAAGAATACTTGTTCTTAGAGTGCTGTAGAGCCTGACCCATTTCTGAAAAAAGGCAGAGAATACAATAAAAGTAGGACAGATATACTTCTATCAGACTGTCAAAGTGAGGACTGAAATCCTGAAAGAGAAAACCTTTAAAGGACAAGAACATTTCAGAATGTTCAGAGTAAGTAAGCCCATCATTCCTACTTCAGTTCCTGGGGAAGTTATGCAACGAATCCTCCTGGGGGCTATCACAAGTAAAACGAAGCACATGATTGGGAAAAGCCAGCACAGATTCACCAAGGACAAACTGTGCTTGACAAACCTGTAGCCTTCTAATGCAAAGTAACCTGCTTTGTTGATGTGGGGGGAGCAGTGGACATTGTCCACCTGGATTTTTCCAAGGCTTTTATCATGGTTCCCCAGAGCCTCCTCTTACAGAAACCAATGCATTAAGGTCTAGACAAGTGTTCTGTGTCGCAGTGGGGGAACTGGCTGACAGGCCACACCCAGAGAGTGTTGATAAATGGCTCCTTTTCAAACTGGTAACCTGTCACAAGTGGGTTCCTCCAGGGATTGATACCAGGCCCAACACTAATGTCTTCCTAAGTGATCTGGATGATGGGATCAAGTGTACTCTGACAAAGTTTGCTGATAGTACCAAACTGCGTGGGGAAGTGGGCATTTTGGAAAGGAGAGACGCCCTGAAGGAAGGCCTGGATAGACTGAAAGAGTGGGCTAGCAAGAACCTTATGACCTCCAACAAAGACAAGTGTCTTGCACCTGGGAAAACATAATCCAGGAGTGCAGCCCAGGCTGCGCTCTACCTGGCTGGGAAGCAGTTCTGAGGAACAGGACCTGGGCATCCCAGTGGACAACAAGCTCAAGTGAGCAGTGTGCTACTACTGCTGCAAAGAAAGCTAACAGTATGCTGGGTTGCATCAACAAGGGCATCACCAGCACAAATAAAGAAGTCATTATCCCACTCAGCACTTGTCAGGCCACACCCAGAATATGGAGATCAGTTTTGGTCCCTGCTATACAAAAAAATGCAGGGAGGCTGGGGGAGGTACAGAGAAGGACCACAAAGATAACTAGGAAAGATATGAGGAAAGGCTGAGAGAACTGGGTTTGTTCAGCCTTTAGAAAGAAGGCTTAGAGGAAATCTTATCACCACATTCCAGTATTTAAAGGGTGACTACAAAGAAGATGGACACTCCCTTTTTAGGAGAAGGTTGAGGGGTAATGGGTACAGGTTACTGCTGGGGACATTACCGTTGGACACAAAAGGAAAATTTTTTGCAGTGAGAACAATCAGACATTGGAATAATCTCCTCAGGGAAGGGATAGATTCCCCAACATTGGACACTTTTAACATTCAGCTGGACAGGATGTCAGGCCATCTTGTCCAGACCATGCTTTTGCCAAGGAAAGTTGGATCAGATGATCCTTGAGGTCTCTTACAACCTGTGATTCTATGATTCTAGGATAAATATGGTATCCTCAAGATGGTACTGTGCTTGAATAAAAACAATGCACAAAAATAATCCGATGAAATCCAATGCATGTTTTTATATAAAATAGGGAACAATGTTTCCCATTCAGAATGTAGACATTATTTAGAGTGAACAACTGAGGATAGCTACAGTATTAAAGCAAAAAACCTATACAGGCAATGGCCTGCTCTAATGTTAAATATTAACATTCTAATGTTCTAATGTCAAAAGACACATTAACTAAATGTTGTGCTCTAAACCAAAGCCATGCTGCATTAGATATTAGAAAAACATATCTTTTGCTCCATTAAAACATGCTGGTTTACATTTAGGTCAATTTTGGATATTTTCATTATTTTCATCATGTTGCAGCTACTCCATTTCATACCACAAGAAAACCTGGCCTCAGGATTTTACTACTCACATGACAAATACTGATTGTTCTCTGGATTTTGGATAGTAGCTTCTACCAAGCAAGAGTCTCCCGTCCATTTGGTATGAAATCCATGTAAAATCTTTGCATAACAGATCTTGGTGCTGGGATGTCAAAACACCAAGCAGACTAGTTCTTGAAATAGATTCATTATTTCTCTGTCAGAAGAGCTAAGACCCAGGCTAATGAGATTACGTGCAATAGGGAGCTACTGCAGCTAGACTGATTTTAGAATTCATGTTGTATCTCCGACAGAATCCCCAGCTGTGCTACACAGTGTAACTATACCAGCATTGATGCTGCTACCTTGGTGGTCACTACAAATGCACTGTGGGTGTGAAATGCCCTATGTAGAACAGGATAGAAGTCCCATTAGAAAACGTATTTTAGGGGAGGGAAAAAAAGCTTTATATAAAACATAAAGTATGGATATAGATATGGATATAGATAGAGATGTAGATGATACAGATAGATATAGCTGTAGATGTATAGATAGATTAAATACAGATATAGATGAAATATATATCACACATTTTTAAGATAGATATAGATATAGATATAGATATAGATATAGATATAGATATAGATAGATATATACACACTTTGAGATGAAATAGAGCCAATACAGTTAGGAGAGATAAAAACCACAAAAGGGCTAAGCTTTTTTTCACATACAGGATGCAAGCTGTAGTCACTTATTCAGTGCTTAACTTTGTATCATTGAAGATTCATCCTATTCAGATTTCAAATAATCACTCACCAACAACAAGGTTGCAGTGAAAGGCATATTTGAGGAATTATTGAAAAATAAATGTACCTAAGCAAGTTGAAGATGAGTATGCTGAGGACATCTATAGCACTCTACACATTTCAGCATAATCAAACTTTTACTTTGAAAGAAAATTTAATGATACAATAATAATTGGTTGACAGCAAAATTTTTTCCCTGGTTGCCAAACAGATTTACAAATGCAGAGTTAGAAATGCTGATTTAGCTCCTGTATCTACTATAGTTACAGAACATTGAAGCTTTATAAGCCGTATTTCTTGGTGATTGCATACTTTTTAAAGAAACAGCAAATACTATGTTTTTCAGAATAACAACCTTTGAAAATACTGTCTGATCACTTAAAACACTGGACTTAAAACATTTTTTATCGCACATTACTGTAAATACTTCTAAACTGGAGTTGGTATACATAAATTTACTATTCTTAATGATACAAATCTATCCTGCATTAAAATGCTCCCATATTTAATTTAATGCTTTTTATAAAAAGACATCATTTATGCAAATAAGGATGACTTCATAAACATTATGTGATTTAACTTTTAATTTCTATTCATATTAAAACAGTATTTAAATGCCTCAATCATGTCAACATCACTAAGAGTAGCTGTTTCAAAAAGCTTCCAGACTAAGTAAAGGTTTGTGCATGAATGATTTTTGTAGCTATGACAATGCTTGTTTAGAAATCCAGACAGAAGAAGGAATATAAATATTTATTACAGAAATTTTTATCCTACTTATAATAGTATTGCATATTCTCATAAATTCCCAAGAGGAAACTGTACTTGTACCAATACCATGCATCTTGTACCATGCATCTGTCTTGTGGGAAGCCACATCCTAATCAATTAATTTAATAATATATAAATACTTGCAATTACATACTCAGGCCTCTCAAGATAAAAATTAATAAGCAAAATACAGTTTGGTTGCTTGAGCAAGGACAAACAGCAAAAGAAAAATCAGTTACCACCCATGAGGGGAATAAAATTGTCACAAGTCATAATTATGTGTTAGGTGGGAGAAGCAGTAGGTCCCTGGACACAGAATAAAGTTCACCCAGAGAGACAAGGTGGAGTTAATAGCAGAGCACTGGCAGCAGAGGTGAGCTGCAAACTGAGCTACCATCCCCATTCCAAGTGGGATCATATTTGTCAAACACACAGTGAGATCAATGTGTCTACAGTTCCTGCCCATGCTCATGTTGTTCTTGAGAAATGTTAGGGACAGGTGTAGGGTACTTCTGCAAGAGCTGTTCAGACACTATTGCCACCTTTCCTCATCCCATGCAAATACTCCTGGAAATCAGGCTGCAGGGGAATGAATGTCTATGGTTACAGCCCAGAGTTCCTCAAGATACGCGTTTCTCCATAAGGCACGTTACACACTATGTGGACTGGACATGTGCTATTGCATGACAGATGAGGAAACATCTGACTTAGAAGAAACAGCAGCCAAAGGCAGCCTGCTGCTCTCACACCGATTTAACTGGCCTCCCTGAGGGGAACTTGCAAAAGAGACAGTCTGGAAAAAACAACAGGGCCACAGCTTCTCTGGACTTCCAATGTCAGACCAACCTCATAATAAAAATATATTTTCATATGTCAACTCAGAATTTCTCATGTTCCAACTCATGCCCATTTTCTCTTGCCCTTCTACAGTGTGCCTCTAGGACACTCAAACCTTCAGTACATCCTCCCATGAGGTGTTTGTAGATGATTATATATCTCCCCTTTGTTTTCTCCCTTTCAGGGTGAACAGCTCTAAGCCTCTACTCATACATCCTGCTCCACTAAACAACCCGATGCTCTGTTGCCGCACTTTCCTCAGTATGCCAGTATTTTTTTTGTTCTGGGGAGACCTTATTTTTCTTGTTCTGGGAACAGGACTAAAGGTACAGCCTCACAAGTGCTGAACAGAGGGGTCTTCAGGCAATCCATCATTACTGGGAAGATTACTTCCAGGTTTGTGAAGAATATCCCTTGAAATTACACCTACATGCCACTGAAAGCAGACAGATAATTCCTCCTTTGTTTTTACTATAGTTGGAATAGCAAGCCACACAGCCTAGAGAAGAGTTAATTAACTGTATTACAATGCAGCAGGGTGAGAAGGTTTTGAAGGATAAAAGGGGGTTGACTAGAGACAAGAAATTAAAAAAACGGGACTTGGAGAAGGACTGGAGGCAAACAGATTCTGCAGCCAACAGACTTGTCCATAGCTTATATTCTGTTTTTTGCATGTAGCTCAACTCTGAATTTATTCTACTGTTTGCATGTAGCTCTGAAATTCAATGCCAAACTACAACCTCCTAGCTTATGTCCTCTCTGTATGTCAAATTTGCTATAACATTTTGCTTTGTTTACTGAAGTGACAGACATTTGCACCATGTAGCTATATGATCCACTCTTGTGCGTGAAAGGAATATTGATGTCATTTTAGATTTCAGGATTCCTGCTTTTGTCAGATTGCTCTTTGAAAATTAAATTTAAATTTTCTATTTAAAGAACAATGTATTGAAAGGAAAGGACTAAGATGTTTACTTTTAAGTATTTGTGCTTTCTGATACATTCTTTAGCTGCACAATCGGTTATTTTCAGCTAGGTTGTCTGGTGTGTTCATTACTTTGTTTTGCAAAAGAGTTCTGTTTTATTCATTACCTAGTTTAATTCCCTTGGATAAATTTGGGATATAATTTACATTTTCTTCTTTTTCCACATGAAACATGTTAAGATAAAAGAAGGCAAACTTTATTTTGAGGTGGGCTATTTTTAAAATAGATTAAACAGAGCACTACTGCTGTAGTAGAACACAAACCAGAATGGTACAATTTAGCCACCTTGACTTCATCAGCAGAATATCAGCCAAAATTCACTCTACATAACTGTTCATCTCATGTATTTGCAAAAGTACTTGAAAGGCCACTGAAAATTTTAATTTCTGACATCAGTTAATTGAAATATT
The DNA here is from genome assembly GCA_013398155.1 of Pedionomus torquatus. Lineage (NCBI taxonomy): Eukaryota > Metazoa > Chordata > Aves > Charadriiformes > Pedionomidae > Pedionomus > Pedionomus torquatus. Next base: position 177,461 of record VZRU01012355.1, read on the forward strand.
CTGGATGCAAAAGAAAGGCAGTTAAAACATTAGACTTCCAGTGACATACATTCTCAGCTTTTCAGTTAGTGGATGTTTGTCCCCAGTCTCAAGAAGATGGACTATGTTTCAGGAAATCAATTCTGTTCTCATTTAAGCTGAAGGGCCCTGCTTTTGCAGCATATTCTGCTCTTTCTTCAAAAAGATTTATTACAAAACATGTAGAAATTCTAATGAGGTTCCTTGAAAATTTAGATTCCCTGAAGGCAAATTCTAAAGTGTAAAGTGTTACTTTTGCCATGTTGTCTTATCATAAGAATCCCTAAAAATTGCTGCAGGTTTCCACTGGGATCTGTATTAGAGCACACAGGATTGTGGCCTATCCACAAAGAGGAATCTTCTGTTGCTTTGGCTAAACCAGGAAAATCTATATTTCCTCTAGAGATTAAAATGTTAAAGCATGTTAAGATTGAAACATATAATTGTCACAGATTATCAGATCACGTACAAGACCAGAAGAGCAATAACTCGTGTCTTCTCTTTTAAACAGAAGAGCTAAGTAAAAGGAATTAATCACCACAATGTTCCTTATTACTTCTGACTATGACAGAGTCGTAGAACTACAGAATGGTAAGGGTTTAATGGGACCTCTGGAGATTGTCTAGTCCAACACCTCTGTCGATCATGTAGTCCAACCCCTTTGTCAAAGCAGGTTCACCGAAAAGTGACCATGAAAGCAGGTTTCACAGGAACACATACAGGCACGTTTTTAATATCTCCAGAGATGGAGACTCCAAAATCTCTCTGGGCAGCCTGTGCCAGTGCTCCAGCACCCTCAAAGTAAAGAAGTTTTTCCTTATGTTCAGGTGGAACTTCCTGTGTTCCAGTTTGTGCCCACTGCCCATTGTCCTGTCACTGGGCACCACTGTAAAGAGTCTGGCCCCATCCTTTTGACACCCACCCTTTAGATATTTGTAAGCACTGATGAGATTCCCTGGGTCTTCTCCAGGCTCAACAGACCCAGGTCTCTCAGCCTTTCCTCATAAGAAAGGTACTCCGTTCCCTTGATCATATTCATAGCCCTCTGCTGTACTGTCCAGTAGTTCCTTGTCTTTCTTGAACCATGGAGTCCGAAGTACTCCAGATGTGGCCTCACTACCACAAAGTAAAGGGGGAGAATATCCTCCACTGGCCACACTCTTTGTAATGCGCCTCAGGAGACCATTGGCCTTTTTGACCACAAGGGCACATTGCTGCCTCGTGCTTAATTTGTTCACCAGGATTCCCAGGTCCTTCTACACAGAGCTGCTTTCTACCTCACTGTCCACTCATCTAACCCATACTTTCTAAGTTTACCTATGAGGATGTTATGGGAGACAGTGCCAAAAGCATTGCCAAAGTAAAGGTAGATAACATCCATTGCTCTCTGCTCATCTACTCCATGAGTCATGCCATTGTAGAAGGCTATTAGATTGGTCAAGCATGATTTCTCCATGATGGCCACTCCTGATAACCTTGTTTTTCTCCACATGCTTAAAAACGGCATCCAAAATGAGCTGTTACAGCTTTCCAGGGATGGAGGTGAGGCTGACTGGCCTGTAGTTTCCTGGGTCTATCTATCCAGGGGTACAGACAGAAGGAAATAGAGATTAAATTGCAGTTTCTACAGTATAGCACCCTCTGAGCTAAAACTATCACAAAGAAACCCAGGGTACAGTCATTCACCAGGCCCTACTCTCTGCACTGCTGTGAAACTCTGAACTCATCAGTAATCTGGACATGCTCACCTTGTTGTACCACTCCTGTTTTGCCGTCTCCTAAAAGGGGAAGAAAATGCATGAACTTTAGCCTCATCATTTCTTTCTGCTGCTATTTCTCCACTGAGAAAGCAAGCAGGGAACAGGGAGTGCTAACAGAACTTGTCGGTTTGATTAGATGCTGTATAGGATGTACTGCTGAAAAGCCTTTATTTTATTTGGGGAAAGGCCAGTAATAGTCAAGGCTCAGAAGTTTAGAGTAAGAATATATTAAAAGCAATTATTCTAATTGTGGATTACTTTCACAAACTGAAAGTATGTGACTATTATTTCGTCTGCTCTTTTGTGATTAAGGGTTGCTTATGCTCTGGTTGTTTGTGCAAGCAGAAAGCCACCTTCCCTTAAAATATTAAACAAGTGTTTGTAAGAAGTTGACTAACTGACATAATTAATTCTCATTCTCCCTTGGGACTAGGATACTACAATTTGATTTACTTTGACTTTCTGGCCTTGTGAACCAGAAAGTACAGGACTGCATGGAGAAATCTGTAGAAATCTCCAGAACANAATAATAATAAAGTTATGATCTTGAACTAAAAGCTGAAATGTTGGGTCCCATGCCCATTTTGGGATCATTGCTATGAAGTAAGAAATTTAATCATTCAAACAGATGATACCCCAGAAGCAATCCCTTGTTATTGAATTTCAGCTAGTCACCAAACTTTTTGATCTACAGCTTTCAAAATGTTGTATACTCACTTATTATGGACAGTCACGTATCAAATAACAAGAATAATTGATTTCCTGTCCTTAAGGTTACCAAAAGCTATCTGAAATTTATGAATGTCTTTCATCAGCTTTTCAATTTGTTGATTCCCAGGGGTTCTTATCCAGAGTACTTTGTCTAGCACTGCTGTTAGTGGTGAATGAGTCCCCACTATTCATAAGGCAGGTGACGTCATAGTGTTCTGAACACTAAACAGAACATTGAAGCAGAGCTTAGACTTTTTGGTCTACCCAGGTCCTTTTACAGCATCTCTGTGTTATACATCTCAGGAGGTTTAGTTTGCAGATACTTGCTCACCAACAATAGTTCAAAATGAAGTTTTACTTTGAGATCTATATACAGAGGAAATCTAAAATATAGTAAATAAAAACCAAAATTAGTTATAGGAGTTATCCCTTTTGAGTTCAAATTATACTTATGGCCCAGCAGTTGTTCACTTACATTTGGTTTTCTTGAAAAGCTTGCCCTTAGTACAGTCTTCATTGAGAGATCCCCAGATGCGTTGTAATGTTGTGATATATTTATCTGTTTCAAGTCTTGTTTGTTGTGATTAATCATAAAGAACTCACTTGTTAAGAAATGTACTCCGTTCCCCTTATGTCCCTGCCAAGATGATCATAATACATATGATCAGAAGGATCATTTCTGCTGGATAGAAGCTATCTCTTTTTTTTTTCTAATGTAAATCACATTTATGTCAAACTCAGACATCTTAGCAGTATTCTACTTCTCTTCCCTGTGTCTTTCTGACTCAGTCAGATTGTATCCTGGTAAATTTATTGTCTTCTCTAATTTCTTTATGGAGTCTCATATTTATTTAATATGAGAATCTCTTAGGTTTCCAAGGAAATATGACTGAATGGTTATATGCAATGATTCTCTTGTACCATCAACCCTCACCACATAATACTGTACTAGATGCAATTGCAGTACTATATTCTCTCTTTCACTCCCATAATTAATAGGCTATTATCCTAAAATTTATAATTAATCATATTATTTACAGAGTTCTGCATCAGGAATGGTCTGTCTGTTCCCTTGTATCACCAGACAGAAATGAAAAGGAGTCCTGAAACAGACAGCAGAAGAATGCACTACTGGCTACTTTCCTGAAGCAGAAAGAATAACACATCTCATTCAGAATGCTCTCAGAAATCCCTTTCATTTGGACAAACATTCATCAACAAACCCCAAACAGTCCAACATCCAACAGCTATTTTGCTGTTACTCATAGACTCCTGATAAGAGTCTCCCAGGTCCCAATAGCTTTTCACCAATTCTGCTGCCTCCATCTCTCAAGGTGAAGCAACTTACTTTATGGAATTGATTTCATTGAATAAGTTCTCCCATCCTTAACAGGTATCATGTGATATATCTGATGGATCAAAGAACTCCTCCACAAGGTCCAGGCCTCTGTTCCTAAAGCCCTCTGAAAAAATGGTTGGTGTGTTTGTCAGGAAGTTTTTCAGTTGTTTAACAGGGTGTGAAGGGTAACACACATTTTAATATTTCCCATTTCAAGCTACTTTTTCATATTTTTGAATCTTTAACATAGATGAAGAAGAGCTATCAGATTGTTCTCTCATAGACAAATTCAATATAACATTAAGGAGTGAAAAGCTATTCTATTTTTCCTTCCAAAATTATACAGAAATACTTTACATTTTTAACAGAGTGTAAGAGTATAAGTAGTGACAAATATTTTCCTGGAACTAAATTTACAGTGCTATTTTTTCTGAGATACAAAGAAAATTAATGTAAGCTGATGAATGAGATAGGAAGTAAAACATGTATTTTGCCTTAGGGCTACTGTCTGTAGGGCTGCTAGTAATACTTCACTGATGACAATATTATATATATATATTGAAAATTGTCTTTGGATAGGCAGCTACAAGACAGCACTATATCAAGAATTGTGTAACAAATGTTATGGGACTGATTTGGGATTGAAGACTGCTGGCAAGCTAATTGCCAAACACGGATGTGTGGGCAGACATATAATATGTATTCTGAACAGTTCTGCTGTACCATTCTGTACAGACTTATTCTCGGTATAAGTATTTGATAGAGCAGTAAAGCACCAGTGAAATTGATGCCTAAAAATAGGTAGTGCAATTCTTTTTTTGAAGGTGGCTGGTTTACTAAATAGTTTGCCTCAAATTTGTTAGAAAGTACTTGGCAATAGTTATCTGCATAATCAATACATGTAGTAAAATATGCTATTCCCTTGGCTATATAGTTTAGGGGGTTTTAAAAGACAGTATTCTTTTTGTGTTTTGTAAGACTCTTAGATTTATTTTACAATGCTGCATGCTCTCACAATCAAAGTAACTACAAATTCTGCCTCCAAAACCACTCTATTTTGTCTGGCATTGTTACTCAACAGACCCATTACTTACCGTAGTTCATGTAGGCTTGTCTTCATATGTGAAAAATGGTAAAAGGTAAGAAAATATGGTTTATATCCACCAAAAGTTTTTAATCAAATTTCTTATAAAAGTTTAAACAGCAATAGCTGTTGTTGAGCTTCAGGTTGAGTTGCAAGGCTAAGAGGACAGATTATGTGTCTGTTTAACAAACAGCAGACTGGATTAATGACAATGACCTCATTGGCATGACAGAACCCAAAATTTAATCTTACGCCTAATACACAAATTTAAACAGGTCTTTTGTTATATATTATGAAATGGGAGCTTCTCTATCAGGGGAAAAAAGCTCCCCACTTTTCTGTTTTTTAAGAAAAGGGCAATATTTTCTTTAACCTAGGAGTTAATCCACAGTAATTACCAAAAATGGATGATAAAATTTTGCTAGCACTTGGCACAAGTGGCGTTACATATCATTTTGTTTGTTCAGTTGGTATCTCTGCATTCAACTTTGGAGACCTAAAGCTTTCCATAGATGTGAGAAGATTCAGCCCAATGGCAGCCAATGAAATAAAAAATAAATAAATAAATAAATAAATAAATAAATAAATAAAAAGACTCCATAAATTTCAGCTGTGACAAATCATTCCTTTTCAGAACAGCTGACTGCCAAGGTTATGGTACTATCTGTCAATTCAATCTCTTCTGAAAGGTACTGATGGAGAATGATTTAAATCTTGATTTTAAATCATATGCTGTCCAATAAATGTTGTATTTGTGTAGTGGGGAACTTACATGTCTATGGGACTCCTCTGCATAATACTGCATCCTATAAATCCTTGAATTAGATTGATGATGAAATGATCATAGTCTGCTCTCAAGTAGTCATATAAAATCCCACAGACTTCCAAATTTGGCACAGAATGTACTGAAATTTTTTGAAAAGATGTATAAAATTAGTGTCCCATTATTTTTATGTCTGTGAATTAATGTACATTCAGCAGAGAAGTTTGTACTTTAAAATGGACTCCATGGATACCACAATACATGGAGGATCTGGATTTGCACATTTCCTAGGTTACTTGTTGTTTTCTTTTTGGTGTGTTTTACTTCACGTTTGGGATTTACACAGTTTGTAAAAAAGTCGTGTATTGATATTAGGTTAGAAATCAGTACCTTTCTGTCATCCCTAAACATGAGTTATTATTTTAAATATGTCAATACTCATTTGTTTTATGCAATAGAGATAAATCATGTCCCAATAGCTAACATTTTTCCTTTTTTTCCACATGATACTTCCCATATAATATATAATGAGATCACAAATTTGCATGAGTGGAACCTCGGAGCCCAAGGGCAAAAGGCAGAGGGGAGTAAGCAGTGATTTGTTCAGTACAAAAAGCTGTTTCATTCTTTTTATGAAGATTAAGGTTAGCTAAAACATTTAGTATTTAATGCTGCACAAAGCATTATAATGGACATTATGTAAGTTTTCAAAAACATTTTAAAAATTCTCATTTTATCAGTAGGATCATCGTGTATAAAACTAATCACGCTGTACAAAACTGCAGAGCATCTTACAAGCATTGTCATTCTCAGTAGATATTTGGAGAGAGTTTAACAATTGTAAACATGAGGTCCTTGTTTAAGTTTGATCTCTCTCCTCTGTTTTTCCTACATCATTTGTTGTTTTTTTACATTTTGTCTTTTATTGCTCTTAGCTGTGTTTCTGATGATAGCGTCAAATCTGAGGGCTATTTAAGTTGTTTCAGTTTAAATACATAAAAGTAAATAATTTCCAGTTATGTAATTATTGTCACTCCAAATAGCTGTGTCTTTGTGATTTGCTTTACAACTACTGTCACTTTCCAGTGACTACCAGGCATTCAAATACCAGTAGTCTGGCTGAGAGCCATCATTAGCAAATCAAAGCAGATGTATTTGTATTTTTTTTTTCCTTTCCAGTCCTCAGAGTTCTCTGTGCTGCTACTACCTTAGTTTTTGACTCTTGCCAAACTGTTGGTCTGCCTAGTAGCAGAAATTGTTTTGGCTCAGTATCAAGTTTTCTTAGCATTTACTTTCCTCATATTAGGGGAAGAACAATGGTGTCTACAATGGTTTTACATAGACTTCAAGAAAGCCCAGTGGCAAAGTAGCAATTCAGATAGATTTGTCAGAGCTATGTTCTGGAGACATTGCCCTCAGTCGTGTTCCCTGGATGCTCCTGTGCCCAGGAGCCTTCCTCTCCTAGGTGCCATCCCATCCTCAAGTGAGGAATCATAGTGGATTTGCCCTCGACAAATATTGTTGTTTCCCACTAAAATGTAGTTGTTGACAGTTACATTTCTTTGACCCTTGCATGCAATTTTCTTTCAAAAAGTCCCTATTTTTTCCTTGTTTAGTAGGAATCTTCAACAAGAAAATACTATGAGTTTTTAAAGTTAGATGTATGAGATGTGATTTAATAACTTCTTCACCAGAGACTTGAGAAAATGACCCACATACCTCAGGCCACAGCTCCCTGCCAGTTGAAGGGGGATGGAACAGTCTTTTCCTTTTGCCTTTTTGTCATCTGTTTAAATTGTAAGCCCTATGGGAAGCAGGTTGTGCTTTGCAAAGCATAGGTCCCCATTTCAATTGGAGAGCCTTCACAACTGAAAGTGTTACAAGGGTCAGGAAGAATAAGAACAGACATTAAGCAGATTAAATGTTGCAGAAGTGTCAATCACTGAGAAGGTGAAAGATTTCTAATAGCCAATTTTCACTGAAGGAACAAGGGGAAGAGTGTGCTTCTGTGCAATCCTATCTACTCATTAACTCAAAAATAATCATATCTTTGGCTAGTGAACTCTTTGCATTTCAGACCTGGATTTTATTTAGCTGAGGCTACAGTCATTATCAAGACTCAGTCCTACCTCCCCAGCTTATTTTTTAAGTTCACTATAGTGATAAACCTAAAATAGGTTACGTTTTGTATCCTTCTATGGCCTTTGTGCACTAAGCTCATCAAATTTGTGACACTACTTTATTTCCTACTACAAATTCTGACATCTGAAGTGCATAGAACACCAACGTGTTTATTTTTTAAAGTGTTTGGAACATGTATTTTTGCAATTAAAGGCAAAGATGCAAAGAAAAACTCATCCTGACATTTTGCAGGACATACAAAACAACCAAAATCAATGTAAGGAATTATTACATAGCAGATAAAAATGTGCAATTAAAATTTAGATTTCTTTTTGCTTTGTTTTTGTTGTTTTTTTTCTAGTTCTGCTGTCCCCAGCTGCCCTCAACAAAGTGTCCAGAAGAGGCAAAATAAACCAATTTCAGTATGCATTTTGGGTGAGGAAGGGAAAAGAAGGTGCTAAATAACTAAAGAAAAAAAATAATCCAGTAGAAAGAAAGGTGATGAAAACAGGAAGGACCAAAAAAATCAGGATTGGAAAGGCCGTAAATAAGTAATAAAGCAGAATGCCAACTTTTAATTTGAGTAAGTGTTTGTTTGGCTACTTAAAGTCTCAGTTTTACACAATGTCTGGAATTGGGTAGCTCTGTTGTATTTAAAAGCTTTCAAATTCAAAATGGCTGTGAAGAGTCAAGATCTCTTGACCACAAATTTGCTTTCAAAATTTAGTTTAAGTAGAGCAGTCAAAAGTTATAAATATAAAAATCATTCAATATTTATTGACTTTTGCCAGCAATGAAAATATTATCTCAATAATATTTTAGAAGATCCTTTATTAAAAGTTAATGCATTATAGATATCCAGGTCTTTTAGCCATTAAATGTGTGATTTGACAACATAAATGTTTTTCTTCCGAGTCCCACAAAAATGCCTTTTCAAAAGGATAATAATTTTCAGATGAAATATTTTTATTAGAGATTTGGGTACTGTAAAATTAACTGCTACATCTACATTGGGAACTTAAGGGGTTTGGAAAGAACACTAAAAATCTCTTAACCTGCACTAATTGCATGTCCTGTTTTTCCTACTAGTCTACCCTAGTCTATCTTATCAGGATGTAAAATAAAACACTTAGAAATTATCTGTGGTGGCAAAATACAATATTCTTTTAAGCACAGTATAGAAAAGAGAAAACTAAAACAAAAATGTGTACCACTTGATATCCAAGAAGTGCTGCATAAATAATAATTCTTATGAGCAGTAAACAAAGGTCAAAGCCAGTCATTTAAAACTGCAGGCTTTGAGAAAGGGTGATGCAGTATCTGATGCAAGTGTTCAGTAGACAGGGCTGTGTCAGTCTCACTGTATAAGGAGCACCCCTTCTTTGTGGAATACTTGAAACAGTGTTGAGGTATATCTCAGTTATTGTACCACCCACCAGTGCTTGCTGTTCATGTTTTAGGGTTGGCAAAATTGAAACACTGAAATTGTAATCTTAAACTACCCAGTGTGTCCAGCAGATTAAGCTAAGAAGGAACACACTATGTCCTTAATGACTACTGGTTTGACCTCAGTGAGTCTTTAAATAACTGCTGTGAGAAGCTAAAGGAGGTGATCACTGCTGTTTTGTTAAACAAAGAAAACAACAGACAAAACCCAAAGAATAGTCATATAAAAATGTTCTCTTTGATATTTCTTGTTTGGTGTTTGGCTTTCTCAACAAATTCTCCAGAAAAAAATTGTATGATGCCATATAATATCTATATACTCTGCCCATATAAACCTATACACAAATGTAGGCATCTAGGTAAGTAATGGATGTTATACAAAATACAACTTCCTTTCTCTCCAGCGTGTGAGAGTCTGTAACCACTTTGCCTGGGTCAGTTCCAGTGTATTAGTTAAACACTGAATTCTGAGTGCTCAGGAGTGCTCCTGCAGAGTGTAACATATCCCTGAGTGGTTTGTTGTAGTTAACATTGAAACTGGACTTTTGTAGCACCAAATCAGTTCTACAGAAAATCAGTCCTTTGCTTTTAACAGGCACATAATTACAATAAATTCACATGACACAGTAGAAGTAACTGAGCAACCATAACCGGAATCCCATTTTCCATTCATGACATTTGCAACTGGACCAAACTATTTTTGTGTTTTGATATATGAATATGATAGAAAGATTAACCATGAAATTCAAAATAAGCAGGTAGAGTCATCCAATATCATGTTTCTTTATGGCAACACAAGAAATACAAAGTACACAGAATGGACCAGGCTTAGCAGAAGAAGCAAGAACTTAAATGATACGACGTTGGGACTTTATTCTTGTTCAATAGACTACAATGGAAGAGTGATAGGATATCCCCTAGCTGTCCTGAAAAATGAGAATAGAGGAGTTTATTCTCTATTATTTAATGGTGAGTGTGTAATAGTGTGTCATTCATACTGTCATTTGTTTCCTTTGCTCACAGAACACTGTAACATACTTCTGGATGGACTAACAATACAAATCACTTGCTCTCTGTTTTGAGCTCCTGGGAAAGTAATGGCTACTGTGTACTCTTCATACAGATTTTATACTCTAACAAAGCATACATTAACTTTGTTTGTAACAAATGAACACTGATAGCCATGATGAACATGCTTAATAACTTAGATGTATATTTCAACATAGTGCCCAAGTGGCCTATTCACTGCCTGACTAGGGAAGGTAAGAGGATTCCCAATTCATATCTACTGTACTGCTTAAAAAGTGATGCTTTGTTGTTTCGTATGCAGTTCACTTGACGAAGCAAGAATAATGCTTACCTGCTAGCATTACAGTTCATCATTACTAAATTACCTCCATTTTTATTGGCTTTATTAATAAAATGGCATTTTTGCAGTTACCTCAGTATATTACCAGGGAATATCATGCAATTAGTACAACTTGCCGCTGTGAACAACCTATATGCTGTTTAAATAGGTTCAGCAAATAGGAAATGTCAGAGTCTGTTAGAAAAGGCTGGGGGTTTGCTAGTAGTCTCAGAGGTCAAACTAAAGTAAAAAAAAAAAGAAAAATAATCATTACACAGATCAGAAAGGATATTATAAAGACAAGGAGGAAAGAGAGAAACTATAGCAACACTTTGGTTGGAAATGAGTATGGCCTAGTAGAAAACACATGGGAAATTAATAAACAAATGTTTCTGAGACAGAAATTCCCATCTTGCCCATGGCAAGTCCATCTTGTCTTTATAAATAACATCCAAAGGAAGTGGGTCATACATAGCAGTCTAGTTAAGCAGTCTCTAATTTCAGGCATCTAAAACTTGGTCACATCAGAGTGTGAATTAAGATTCATTGTGAGGATCTCAGTGACTCCACTGGAGCAAAAGTACTGAGGAACAATCAGACAATAGTTCTTTCCTGTCAAATTTACTTGGGAGTGAAGAATAGACTTGGGCCTTTTTTGGGTTGTTGGCCATTCGTTACTTTTTAAATATGCCTATTCAATAGAAATTGTAAAATTAAGTCTCCAACTGGAAAGGAGGACTAGTGGGGAATAGTACACTCTTATTTCCTGTCATCATAAATTGTGCAGAAGGGAGACCACAGCATGGAATTAAAAATTATCTCAAGCTGTTACTTTGAGTAACAAGAAGAAAAAAACCCCAAATTAATGAAATTTGTTTCACTTGTGCTGCCTTGTTCTCTGGAGTATTCTTTCAGGTAGCTCAACAAGTAATTTTAGTATAGTATGTGAGCTGTGGAATGGCAGTCCAAAAATAACTTCTTCAGTGCAGTTCAAAGGAGCAAATAGGTACAATATTTTTCTCCATCAGACCTTGTTTTCTTCCAGAGAGATAGACAAAGTTGTCATATTATAAATCTTTGCTGTCAGACTTTTTCCCCCAAAAATACTTAATTAGATTTTTAGATAACAAAGCTTGGTAGTTTCTCTCAGGACTGTCAGCATTCATTTACAGGAATGTTAGCTATGTCACAGACCACATCTGTGGTCTTTATTTTGGAACTGCACCAAGGCTGGAAATCAAGCTGGCTAGCAAGCAGCTCTAGAGATCAGAACCGGTTTTTAAGAAGAGACAACAATCTCTAAAGGCAGAATGGTGAGGGAAGTGTTCCTAGATGGCCACTGCATAAGCAATGCAGAAGAAACCAATCTCTCAAGGTCTTCAGACAAATGACCTACAGTTTCCCATTTAAAGGACTGAGATGAATTAGTGGTAGCCAATATAATTCAGGGGCAAGGTGATAGGTGAAAAGAGTGTCTGTCATTATTTTGGCAGGCTATGTGACTAGAATAACAGAGCACAGTATTTATAATTCTTACAATGATAAGAGCTTGTCATAACATTTTGTAGCATGTAACTTTCCATTACTCCACACTCTAGCATGCAATGTTTTCTGTAGAGTGGACTATACTAAAATTGTCAGTGTTAAGTGTAAGTTATTCTGCAATTGCTCCTGACACTGCTGTAACAATCTATTCTCTTCTGGTCTAGCACCACAACTTCTGATGGGCTCTTGCAACATTCTCTTACAGCCATCAACAAGAGCCAGCCGGTAGATAGAAATGCTAGGTAGACAACCAGTGAAATATTTGTGAGGCTGGATATGTGCAACATAACTGCTGTTATGGTGATTTTGTTAAAGATTTTCAGTATGATGACAAACAGTATCTTGGATTCCAGCTAACAGAAAAGAACAGTATTTTGCCAATTTTATGTCATGTGTGATGGCTATATCCAGGCCTTTTTGTTGCTTGTTAATTAGTCATGCTTTGCCTGTCCAAAATTAAAAAAAAAAAAAAGAGTATTAAGTGTAGTGCTTTTCATATAGAATAAACTGCACAGACAGTCCTAGTCTCTTTGGCTTTCTTTATCTTTTACTGTTTACCTGAAGTGGTGATCAGTATTCTAAGTCAGGTAGATCATTAACTTTCTCACAGAAAATATGGATCAGGCCATTCAATGAGCAGATGAAACAAGCTGATTGTTGCCAGCCTTGATAAATTTTGCTTAATTGGACCTGGCAAACGTGCAACAAACAACACTGTGATGTGGACTTAATATAGCACCTGCTCTTAAAATGTTTTCTGTAGTGCAGTTGGCACTACAAAAAAGTTCTGCTCTCTACATTTAAGTGCTGTAATAATTTATTCTTGAGATTCACAAAGAAATTATATTTTTTTTCTGGGGGAAAATGAAAAACCCCTGTAACCAAGTGAAAATCCACAACTCAAACTAAGATTCTATTTACCCTTTTCAGTCTGTTAACAAGTACAGAGTCTCTGGGGACAATCTGTTCTGGAGAGATGACCCTTAATATAACCTCAATTAACTATTAGAAACCAGAAGAGCCTTTTGGGGCCAACAAGAACTCTTACACTTAGACAAAAGATGTAGATGATGTTATTTGTTTCATTATAAAGTTGTACTGAGATCTGGTTCTACTGATCTGTTTCAACCCAACAGGATACAGCCTCTGTCTAATGATTAACCATTTCAAAGAGACAAAATGATGTGAATGCTAGATTATGTGAGCCATATAAACACTTGACCTGATGCCAAAACAGGAATTAATATCCAAGTAGTCCTAGAGCCCTGTGTTGATGCCAATGCCACCCACTATTTGCAACATAACAAAATAGAGACCACTGAGCACCATAGGAAGGGATTGTTGACAAAGACCTTTTACATCATGTCAGTTCTGTACAGAAATAATTATGTCTTCCTTTTTTTCTACTGCTTTTGTATTTCTAATGCTATAATGTCTTTGAGTCTCTTGGAGCATTGCAGATAAAAGGGGCAAGCATTTCTGAACTGGCTGTTCATATCTCTTGGTAATATTCTTAGGATTTTCTTGTTATAACATGCATTCAAAGATAAATGACATTTCAATATATTAAAAGTCCTGTGATTGTCAGATTCTGCGACAGTTCAAACTAATGCAGCTTCATTGACTTCTCTGAAAAGCAGCCATTTTAGATGAGCAGAACATTTGATCCCACAACCACAGCACAGCTATCCCGCAACAGGGTGTATCCAATGTCAACCAGGACAGAGATCATTACCCTTGTTTTGTGTTGGTGATGTCACATATCCCTTCTCTGAGTGATTCTGGAATTTCAATCTTATAGCTTGAATATTCTTGTCAATGAATTAATTTGTCTCTGTCTGCTCTCACATCCTTCCACTGCTATGTCCAAATACTAGATTATTTTAATTAATCTTTCCCCAAATACTTGCTAACAACTGCAGGTAACAACCACTGAATACTAATCTACTTGGACAGGAAGCACTATTATCTATTAAGTAATTCAACAGAAATGAGAAGAAAACATGGTGGCCTAAGGAAGGCAAGCAGTCTCTCCCTGAAAATGCTAGAACCAGAGGTGCCCGCAGTGGTCATTCTGGCTGGATTCTGGGCTTCAGGATAAAGGAATCAGGTGAAGCAGTTATAGCTGCAGTTTTAGGTGAAGAATCCTTGGCAAAAGGACTTGTAAGAGCTAATCTGGTTTTTTAGGGGATTTTTAAGGAAGAGAATGGGGATTCCTTTGGGATTTTTTGTTTTGTTGGGTTTGGTTTTGGGGTTGTTTTTTTTTGTGGGAGGGAGTCTGTGTTCTGCTCACCCCTTATAAAAGAACTGGGAATCTGCATGTGTTTGTTGTGATCTGACTCACAAGCTATGATCAGAGCTTTGGGTAGATATGGTCTCCAGAGAGTAGATTACTGGGAATGGCTAATGGAACCAGATTCACAAGAAAAAGTGGTAGCAGACAGCACATCCATCACAATCAGCAGCCCAGAGCAGCAATTTCACTGGTGCTTCCACTTTCTCATGAATGCTAACCAGCAGGGGTGGACAGTAGCATCCCCAAACCTGTATCCCTGCTACTCCCTGTCCTTCATATTCTTCTGCTCCTTAGTTGGTTTCATCCACATTTAGACAATAGCGAGCATGCAAGATACTGCTGACGATGGCTAAGGGTTGGCTATTTTGCCCTTGCTCATTCTGTTCTGAGGATTGAGGGTCTTGCACATTTTGGATTGCTTTGTTTTCCATGTTGCTGGTCTTACTGAGTTTCCCTTTCATCTCTGCTCCCTAATAATGTCCTGCTTCTGTAAACCAATTTAACCCACGGCTCACAAATGGAGATCCACAAGCACTTCTTACCAAGAACCCAGATAATATAATTCATATTCATGAAGGGCTGAAATGTGTTTTTATGCTTTGTTTTCAGTAGTTTTCCAGTGAACCTGGCCATTGTTTTTGCTAGTCAGTGCCTGTCAGAAAGGTTACAGCAGTTTGCAAAAGTCTGGCTACCACTTTACAGGATGTAGATAGCTGGATTAGTGAACGTGGGATTCACTGCACAATAAACACCTTTGTTTAGGGCTTTTGCAAAGTCTGGAAGTGCTGGCAATGTGCCTGGTTCAATGTAGCTATTAGAGTCTTTTCATTGACTTTAATTGGAGCTGGATCAGGGCCTAATCATTAAAAAAAAAACCTTCATCCTGCAGCGAGCAATGGCCACATTTGACCTCAAAATTTCAGTAAGAGGCATCGGTAGGGGAAAACTACAACATAAAAGATAGAAAAATAATACCTTCCTGTCAAACAATAAATAATAGATACCTATATGTAGTACAGTGACTGTATACCTCAAATTTGTCTTGAACTCCCCAAATTTCTTTTCTATATAGGATGTGTCTCAAATTTTTGTTTTTGGCAGCTGCCACAGCACAGTGGAAGAGAAAGCTGTTTGTCTGCCTTTAACCAGTGTGGGATTTGCTTTTGGCAAGCACAGATGACAAACACTTCAGTCCTGTGACCAAATATCTTTGCCATTGTTTTTATTAGACAGTGAGATGTTTTGCCTGATATGGGGAAAGATTTTTTTGACAATTTACTGCAGTGTAATAAGTGAATAAATTATCATAGAAAAGCGTATTTTATGTGTATGAATATATATGTACATTTTTATATATGAAAGTATGATATATTAGTTTCTGGATGGTTTTAGAGAAGACTTTACACTTCACAAAAGCAATGCTGTATCGTTGTTATAGATTTGCAGTGACCGTCCATCTCTGTCTCTTGCTCTTTTCCTTCAATTTCTTTGTATTGTCTATGTACTGCAGAGGAGAGGTCCCATGCTTCATGCCCTGTGAAAGTCCAAATGGAGCATGTGAAGTGTAGTGGAAGGGCAGCTGAACTGAGCCAGAAAGATAAGCGAAGCAGGAAACTCTAAATGCTACAATATTAGAATATTTTTATAATGAATTTCTGTATCTTAAATTTATTTTTATTTTCAGATAAGTGATATTTTTGATGATACTATTAGGGAGGTGCATTTTGTTTTGCTTTTTGTAAAGTATAATATGACTAGTTATTTTTGGTTACATTCAAAATATCTCCTATTTGGGAGGCACAACAAAAGTAGTCTGTTAGTTCTATCTACTGATGTGAGAGATGAGATCAATGATATTCAGTGAAAAGGTCATGTTAACTTATCAATTCCAGTAACCTGTAGTTAACCAACTTATGAAAGAAGCCTATCTTTTTGCTGTCTTAAAAACCTAAATAATATCCTGGTAACACTTTCATTGTAGGAAAAAGTGATTTTAACAGCTTTTGATCATGTTTCTTCTCAAGCATTGAAGATTTTTATTGCTGGCAAACAAATACTAGTTATATTTTTTCTTCTTTCATCATGAGAGTGTTATTATTTGCATGCAGTTAAATGCGGCGGACAATTTGAGGAACTTCAACATGGGAACAATATTGTTCAGCCTGGCAACTTGTACGTGAAACAGTTTATTCAACATTCTGATAGCAAGAAATGGAACTTGTTGAAAAGAAAATCCCTCTCTTTTGTTTTGTGTTTTCATTCTCACTAAGGCAAATAATTTCAACCTAATCTCTTTGATTCACATGCTGATGGACAAATGTGTCAAAACTGTTGGAAACAAATGCTATAGGGCATGTGTTTTAAGAGGCTCTTGATTCATTTATGTACTTATAAGTTTTCTATTTTTATTCACTGTGAATATACTTTACTACCCCTGTCACACCAGCTCAAGAGACTGAATTGAACTTTTCCCCTTTGATGGTGTTATCTTCTGAAATATCTGTAAAGTTTATTAGTTTGTTCTTTTCTTAAATCCCTACTGGATGCATAACTACATATTCAGTTTAATTCACTATGACTACAGCACATCTTTGTCATCCTCAAAATTGTCTAGTCTTGGTTATACCAGATAAAACTCCTTTGCCATTTGAATAACGGAAACAAAATTTGGACATCTGCGCTCCTCTACTTTCTTCAGTTCTGTTGGGTTTTTTCTTACTGTTGTGTTTGATAGCAGTTAAACAGATTCAAAACGTGTCCTTGCTGGTTTTATGCTCTTGCTTCATGTGTTGTTTTTTTTTTATTTCATGTGTAATGAAACTGTCTAGATGATAAAGACTTTGCAATTCAGGCCACATTTTAGAGGCCTAGATAGAAAGGTAATGACCAAATTCCTTATCCTTATTTGAGGAGTGGGTAGGCAAAGTGACCTAATTGTCGTATTTATCTGAAGAATATACCAGAATATAGAGGATTTATTTTAAAGGTTGACTTATATTTGAAAAATTCTTGTTGGCTTCAAGGAAAGTTGGTCAAGACCCTTGTAATGAAGACTACGCATCTAAAGCTAGAAAAAAAATTGGGGGGTGTGTGAAGAACCTTTTGGGGGAAACAAAATCATATACACCATTGTGGAAATGGGGAAGAAAGACTGTAAAAAGGACACTTTGGGCAGCAAATAATAGAAAGAAAAATTGTGGGACAAAAAAAAGTTGAAAAAATCATAACCATTTCTCATGTTAGAGCCTAGGTGTTTCTCTTAGCTAACAAAAAAGCCTTCAAGAAGGAAGGGATTAAACAGTTGGGCAAATTTTATGCAGTGAAGTGTCAAGCCCTGCTCAGAGCTGGGCATTTTTACAGAGCTCTCAAAGCTAAGAGTAGAAAATTAAGAAAGTGAGTGCCAGGAATCATCAAGCTATAGCAGACAGGGCTGGAAAACACAGCCTTACAGAAAATGGCTTTTCAGTGAAAGGGGAATTTGTGGGCTACAAGAGGGTGGGGAAAAAATCAGTGCAGACCCACAGAAAACAACTAAAAAAGAGAGGGACAGAAGATCAGTCCCAAGAAGAGCTATAAAAGTGAGAAAACTAATTCATATAAGTAAAAATACCAGGATTGTTGTATTTTGAGCAGAGAAGCAGGGTACCGGCAGGACTGTTCCAGGCATTCAAGTCCTTTGGTACAATTTCCATAAAAAGCCCTACAACTTCTGAACGCAAGTTCATTCAAACTGTGAAGTGTGTTGCATGCCTCTGTTGCTTGCCTCTTGTTTTGAGAATACTTCAATGTTAACAGCTTCTGCTGTCACCTCATTTCTTGGTAACCCATTTGCGGTGCAGGTGCTGAGGATAGCAAACTGCATCCCAGGATAAATGGGACTCAATAGCAATGTAATAAATGTCAGCAGGAAGCATCCTTCCTGTTTGCTGCACAGCTTTGACTTTCTGCTATGTATGTGGAAGACCATACGTTCTGATATAAGAGCAATTTATTTACAGATCATTTAGTGCTTTGTTCATAAAGGCATTGCTAGACCTTTAACTTTCAAAATCGGGGAATACAGGGGAATTTAAGGTAATAAATCCGCCATGGACTACAATATGCTTTACCTTTCCCACAGTTATATAACTACTCTCCAAACGTAAAGTTTAACCACTTATGCAGCCATCAGGATGTGGGCTGAATTGGTTTCTCCCAGCCAATATGACAACCATCATATATTCAATTCCTCTTTTCCACTCACCATTCACAAAAAAATTCAGAGAGCGAACTCCTGTTCTGTTGATGTTCATGTGACAACAGACGCTCCTTGCTTTGTTAACCAAAGTAAAATAAATAGGTTTTTCATATGGAAATCTGCAACTCAAAAGAGCTGGCAGAGAGAACTCTGTAAATACATGCTTATTTCTTCTCTGAAAATGGCCAAGCCTATCATCTTTGTTCTATTACATACCCAAAAGTCACACCAATTTCAAAGAATTAGTAGCATTGCCTCTTAAAAACCTTCATCATGCAGAAAGAGTAAAAAATACATCCAACTGTTTTTCAAAGGGCTATTTTAAAACCAGACTCTAGTTTTGCAAGTCTAGTGAGCTATGTGAATAGCCTAAGATCTGTGTGCACAAACAAGACAGGTGTTAGCAAACAGTGAAGGAAGCCGCTATATCATTGTACACAAAATAACATCATAAATGATAGAACCAGTTTTATTTTTCTCCCGTAGGTCTCTCTTACAGCCATTATGCTCATTTCTGAGCCCTTTGCAGTCTTCCCAAAGAGAGCTTCAGGCTTCTTGAATTTTGCTTCATTGCGATGCCAGGAGCTGCTAAGGCAGCTGCTAAGGCACTGTTGCTGCCAGGGGAGGGAAAACAAGGCGAGAGGAAAGTACAAATCTGAGGTGAGGGGCACCTTGGGGCATTGGGCATCCTGCTGCTGCCCACTGAGGCCACCTCCAGCCCTGGCCATGGCTGTGACACTCAGTCTCCCCTGGCAGCAGCAGGAAGCAGGCTGGTGTGTGCTCTGATATAGCCTCAAGCAGAGAGTAGGTCTGTGACCTTCGGCAAGCCCCTCACAGTCGGGTGCTGCACATACAGCCGGTGCCGTGGCCTTCCTCCAGCTGACAAATGGGGCTGTGAGATTATTTGACATCCCTCGATGTCCAGTCGAGCAACAGCATTGCTAAGTCTTGCTGTTTAATAGGTAGCTTTTGGCAGGTCTTCAGTCCAGATGTCAGTCACAGCAGTAAATTTTTCCAGTAACTATATCCAGATGTTAGCTTCTTAAAGCTTTTTCAGTCGTCCTTTTTAATGTTTCTGTTTAGTTCCACTGTTGGCTCTGCTGACAACTGCAATGCTGCCAGCAGCCTAGCACAAGCACTGCAGTATTACTGTGGTACTACTTGATCTTTCTGAATCCCCTCCTGCTTTCAGTCATGGGATG
This sequence comes from Pedionomus torquatus, assembly GCA_013398155.1. Classification (NCBI taxonomy): domain Eukaryota; kingdom Metazoa; phylum Chordata; class Aves; order Charadriiformes; family Pedionomidae; genus Pedionomus; species Pedionomus torquatus. Next base: position 197,331 of record VZRU01012355.1, read on the forward strand.
AATGCATGCTCTGTCTTGCTGAGGTCAAGTTCATAAATTCTGCAGGAGCAAGAATAGTGTACGGCACTTTCAGGGCTACCAGAGGGCAGTTACTGATACTCCTTCCGCCCCCCAATGCTTCTCCTATAGTTGATGCTTGTCATTACAATAAAAGATAAAATCTATTCCTGTAGCTATTCTCATTGCAAACTGCAGTTTAAATATTGAGAACTCGGTCACTACAAGTGTGCAATACAACAATTGCTTTCAGACAACTATTTAGCTTCCTAGAAGCATGTTATAATATGTCTTTTCTCTCAGCCCACAGATTTTACTCTACTCTGGTCTCCAGTTCTGTGCTAGCTATCAATAATAAAATAATTTCCCCCTTCATCTGCCACCTTGAATTTTCAGCTACAGCCACCTTGAATTTTGAGCAGCTGTGATGTTGTAAGTGTAGAGGTGGGAGATCATGTCAGGGAAGAAGTGGTGGTTCTTCAAACCCTGTGGGAGGGTGAAGGACTACATAGAAAACACTAATTTTTCCTTTTCAAAGCTCCCAAGTTGGGGATGCGTAAATGTTCAGTGTGGTGCTATTGTGAATTGTGTTGAAATAAGATGATTCAGAGTGTCCTTAAGTACTCAGTTTCTATGGCTAAAAATAAGAGCCTTGTTTCTTTAAATGAGGTTGCTCTATATTTGTTATGGGAGAAGTCCTCTAAAGGTGAGGAAGCTAGGAGCCTGATAACTTCAGGTGCTGTTATCGGATCCCACTGGGAAGGGATCAGGTTTTCCCTATGAAGAACTAAGAGACACATTTCAAGGAAGGGTGTGGGTTGTTTTTTTTTTCTTTTCAGAATATTCTGAAACTAGGTGAACTAAATGCAAAGAATTTTTTTGAATAGGACAAACTGATATGAATGTATTACACAGCTGAGTTAAGGACTGGCAGGGGCAAGACGATGAACAAAATTGCTGTATTGTTTTGCAGCACCTAGATAGTATTGTTAGCATACATTTTGAATGCCATTTAAACTGCTGATCTATTACAATTATTTGCTGTGTGCAAAGTAAAAAAATTTAAGATACTGCAGTCAATTCTCATTTAAGTCATCTATATATGCCAGTGCTACCTCTCCAGCTGTTAGTTATAGATTAGCATTATCTTTTTGAAAATAAATGTTGTGACAGAATGAGTCCTTGACTGATTTTCTGATTGCAGGCCACGTCACTAATAATAAATACACAGAAATCTCTTGCAGGTGTTTTATCACAAGCATTCAAATACCTTTAAGTGCTTTGATTCTTCCCATGTTTGGATTTTGCATAGTTGACTCTTCAGGTTTCAGAAAAGTAAAAGTGCTTTTAAAAAGATGTGTAATATACAGTACTGTGTCTTGGTATTATTTAGGGAAGTTCAAATTCAAGTTAGCAGTTATCAAATGCATGTGAGTGATTTCTCTTAAACAGAAAGGTTTTTTGAACCAATGCTAAGTTCTGCTTATGAATTCTGCTAGTTATAATATTATGAAAAACACAAAATTACTAACCATGGTTTGGGCAGAGAAAACTCTATGTGAGAATTTTAACTTCTATATAGGAAGTGTATGAAAATCTGCCTAATCCTATATCTTTTTTCCTAACTGATTACTCTGTTTTATAAAAAAAAAATGGTTTTTTTTAGTAATTCATGCTTCCATCTTCTCATAGGTTTAGTCTGAAAATATAATGGGAGCATCTATGCATTCCTGTTGTTTGCTGTAGTATTCACACATTCTATCACAAGCTAGAAAATTCTTTAAGAAATGAGAGGCTTGATTGATTATACAGTCAGGACTCAATGACAAGGCAATAGCCAGAGGATAAAGCATTTCCCTTTGAATGGAGCTTTAAACTTTTACCTAAATCTACAAAGCCAACAGTTAATCAGAATGGTTCACTTACATAAGTCTTTGATACACATGGTGCATTTTATCACAAATCACAATAGTAATTCAGAATTGTGTCATTCTCCATTGAATTTAACACCCTTGTAATCTCTGATAGAAAAGACTCTACAACTGTGTGCAGGAAAGAGAACAACCACAGTAGGGAATATCAGATAGGCAGAGTAAAATGTCTAAAATTTTGCCAACACATCACCTGTACTTTTATTAAAATAATAGCTTTTATTTTTATTCACAGACATGAGTCTGTGAATCCTTTTGAAGGAACAAACAGTTTCCTCTTCATCCTAAAAGCATGATTAAGGATATGGAGGTGGTAGCAGTGACAAGAAGTAATATTTATTTTCACTGGAAACTTCCAACATGTCGTGGCAAATAGTTGACTAAGGATGCTATTTAATGGTTCAGTACTAATTCATGGAAAAATATACTGTGCTGCTGTGGCTTCTGGAAGTGTAGTGGATTCTGTATGCAGTGATCCAAACACACTCCTCAGAAGGGTTATAATGAAAAGAGTACAGTGCAAGTCAGGATTATGATTGGATACAGAATGATGAGCTACCATAAAGAACACACAATTAACAGAGTTGGTAGCAGTAGGAGTCTGGCTCACAGGTGCTTTGGAGCAGCTTTTGTAAAATGTAGTTTCTTTAGCCTATGCATTGTTCTTATATGTATTCATAACACCTTATCACAGAACATGATCCTCTCCTACAGTGAAGTGAGGCAGGATCTGCTAGCCATGGCTTTCTCCCCAGTCTTATTGTTTATCTGGTGTTTAGCATTAAACATAGTTTCCAGATGCTACAGTTCTAACACCTAATACAATTTTAACCTTTATCATACTTCATAGCCCATGAATATTTACAGGACCTATAAGTAAACGCTAAAAGTATTTAGTGATGCTGTACTTAGCATTGCCTGCTGTACCTGCTCAAAAGCTACTCCTAGATGTCTTAACCCTAGCCACAGTTCCTCTATGTGCCTCTCCAAACACTCCAGGAGAACTCCATTACATAGTGATGGCAAGAGTCCTATAGTCATGTATTCCTCCTTGTCCTTAGCTGCACCAGTTCTCATGCTTGCCTTGCCTTCTTTGAACTCTGCAGCACTTCAGTAACTCCTCTGTAACTCTAGGGGTTCTTTTAGCTGTGAAGTGAGAATTATTCACTGTGATATGAATAAAACTGGAATTAGGGGTAGGTTTAGGAAATTGTGAGGCTGAGGTCTTGTGATCACTCCTGAATGCAACTAAGGTCAACATCTCTTGCAGTAAGAAAACTGCAATTTCTTATTGTCAGGAAGTCTTAACGTTAATTGTGATAGCATTCCTGTTTATTTGCACAACTGTTAGTACAAAGCTATGTCAATCCTGTTAGTCAGCTGTATCTGAAATCATTGAATCATAGAATGGTTAGAGTTGGAAAGGACCTTGAAGATCATCGTGTTCCAACCCCCCTGCCATGGGCAGGGACACCTCCCACTAGACCAGGTTGCTCAAAGCCCTATCAAGCCTGGCCTTAAAAACTTCCACGGATGGGGCATCCACAACCTCCCTGGGCAGCCTGTTCCAGTGACTCACCATCCTCACAGGAAAGAATTTCTTCCTAATATCCAATCTAAATCTCCCCTCTTCCAGTTTAAAACCATTACCCCTTGTCCTGTCACTACGCTTCCTGACAAAGAGTCCCTCTCCTGCTCTCCTGTAGGCTCCCTTCAGATACTGGAAGGCTGCTAGAAGGTCTCCCTGGAGCCTTGTCTTTTCCAGGCTGAACAGCCCCAGTTCTCTCAGCCTGTCTTCCTAGAAGAGATGCTCCAGCCCTCTAATCATCTTTGTGGCCCTCCGTTGGACCCATTCTAACAGTTCCATGTCCTTTCTCTGTTGAGGACTCCAGAGCTGGACACAGGACTCCAGGTGGGGTCTCACAAGCGCAGAGTAGAGGGACAGAATCACTTCCTGTGACCTGCTGGTCACGCTTCTTCTGATGCATCCCAGGACACGGTTGGCTTTCTGGGCTGCCAGCGCACACTGCTGGCTCATGTTGAGTCTCTCATCCATGAGCACTCCAAGTCCTTTTCCTCAGGGCTGCTCTCCAGCCACTCTCTGCCCAGAGAGTTTAAATAGTTTAAATAAAGAGTTTAAATAAAGAGTTTAAGACCAGACCAGTTACATGCTGAAAGAAATAAAGCCAGACTTCAATAGATCTGTTTTTTCTGAGAAAAGAAGCTCATAGTTTCTACCCTATGTTCACTCCATTTAGCTATAGAAGCACATGCTGATCATCACAATAGGTATTTTCTTGCCTTCCCTCAAATTTATTTGTAGCAGGACAAAGACAGAGGACGGTATATTTGTAAATGTAAGATACCAAAGCATTTAATACATGATGAATTACTATCATGCCCAAGAAACAAACAAAGACTTTTTTATCAGAAAGAAATTATTGTTTGGTTGCACCTTAATTTCTAATATCTAGCCAGTTAAGTTTTTGGGTCTGCTGAAGAGGGACCTTGACAAAGACACTTAATTTCCAGTTGCAACTTCTCTCACCTCTTGTGTAATTTCTAGTTCGGCATAGGAAGGGAAAAGGGTTGACAGAGGGAGCAGCTCCTTATGTGAAGGACAAGAGGCTGGTTCCTGAGAGAGAGGGCACTAAACCAACCTGGTTGGAGAAAGTTGTCTTCTCCTGACTCATACTATTTGGGTGATGTGGCCTTGTTCTTTCATTTCTGGTGGAGGAAGATGATGACAGTTTAAATTCTAAATTACTGTGGCACTCACTCAGCTGGCTGGCAGTAAGCCTGACCTAGCTGCATGTGGGCATAGGCAAAGCAGATGTTTATCACCTGCTGCCAACAGCCTCGCAAAGCAACTGCCTATGTCTTGTGTCAGTTCTAACAGGTTAATTGTCTATTTAAAAGAATAAAAATTAATAATATTAAACAACCCCCCACATCCCAACATTTTTTAAAGGACATGTTTGCATTCAAGTTATTTCTGTTCTACTCAGAGAGTTAGTTGGCTTGTGTGTAGTTAGCATGAGTCATTTAATCCAAAAATAGGATTTGCACACGCGTTTAGCAAATCTGCTAACAGCCCACATTAGTTCTGCACTCAGTCATGTTTGCAGCAATGTCTTCTGGGTGCATATCCCTGCTTTCTTGAGATCCTTTTTGGTCTTTCCTATTTTCCACTTGTTCATATCTCATCTCTTTCTGTTCATCTGATTAAAGAGATGTGTTCAGTCATGGACTTCAGTTTTCATATCAAGATGGCAGGGAAGGGTCACTCTTTCTAGATTTTCTGATATGTACTGATTCTTCTTCTGTAATACCTTTGTACTGTAACAGGAAAATTAAATTAAAGAACACCTGTGAAACTCTACTTCATTGGAGTACTAGAAAGATAGGATTTAATAGTCCAAAATCTGCTTTGAAGAGCTGCTTTTTCACCTGTGATAAATCAGTCCAGATACAACAAGTCATGCAAAAAAATAATCACTTGGATGACCTGAAACCCAACTGCATTTATATGTGTATACATATAATCCTTAAACAGAACACAGGAGCTGTCCCAAAATGCTGTATTTTGAAATACATGTTTGTGATGCTCTTGCATTCTATTAGTAGATACAGTCGATTAAAACCCAGTAGTCATGAATTACAGTATATAGAATAGTATCTGAATCAAAAATGCTGAAATGCTGGTGATTTAAAATGTTACATAGTTTTTTCGAGATGGGACAACTTGTTTTCTGATTGACAGGTAAGTTTAGGGTAGTTAGGGATATTTGCAGTATTGCTTTAAAAAAAAAAACAAACACCACCAAACTGTTCTTGTGGTGTTCAGTTGTCACAGCAATCAGAACAGTTCAGTTTCCAAATAAAAGCTGCACACTTGGGATTGGACCTATACAGATCAAGAAAGCAACAGACTGTGGTTGCTGTGTCGTAGGATACAGAGATCCCTTGGCTAACACAGAAAACTTGAGCCCTGATTCATTATTGGAAACACTGCCAGTTCATTGACATCTGCATTGTCAAATCCCTTGGTGGGACTGGGTAGTCGGCACTTAGATCATGATCATAGTTTACCATACGTTAATGAAAAAAATCAGCAAAAATGCACGCCTAGGATTTCCTGAGTTAGGAAAGAACTGAAATAAAATAGGGCTGTACACAGGTCCTTATAGTTTGGTACATATTTTGTACTGGATTACTTTAATGTTCTAATCACCAACATTTGACTTCTGTTCAGACTGATCCAGGCTTAAATGTGAGTAGAGCAGGTTAATCCTCTTTAAGAAGCTAAATTATGCACAGTAACCATAGTTGCCAGAAACCACCTTCCATAATTCCATGCTCCAACCTTTGTTGACTGGATTACATCTCATCTCAGAAAGATGTTTGTATGTTTCTTGATAAGGTCAGTTGAAAGTCATACATTGACATTTTGGGGGTTAAATATACCTTTCCAAAAAGGAGAAAGAGGTACAGGAGGTCAGAAACTCCTTAAGTTATCTCTGGCGCCAAAGAATTTGCCTGAGAAGTAGTTTTAGTCAAAAACTCAGAGGTTAATTTCTCTTTGGAGAGAGAAGGACTGCAGGGGCAGTTTAGACATCTTTAACTTTCATTCTCTATAATTCTCAAATACTTTTGTTTTCATGCATTATCAGAATACCTTCTATATCATCAGGCCAGTGCAGGGAGCTAATCATGATTCCTGCAGGCTGTGAGTGTATATATGCCTTAAATGATACACTTGCAACACGTAGCCATTGGGGAGATATGGTGGGGACTTGAATTTCTTCTTATTCTAGACTGGTACAAATAAAGCCAGCCATAAATCAAGTAGCACATACATCTTACCTTAAAATCATATTTTGCTACAGCGATTTATGGTGTTTGGTCTGATATGTCCTAATGTACAATACTTCTGGAAATTAACTGGAGTAGGCATTTTAGTAGAATTAATCTTAACCTAAGTGCCTTAATTTGACAACTTAACAACTGTGGAGCAGGAGATAAACTTTACAACTGTCTTTATCCTACTAACTCAGACCAGTGTTATTAATAAGGTGTGTGAGATTTACAGTAAGAGCCTAGAAGGTAGATTTAAGTTTAACAGCCAGACAAACTAATTTTTTTTTCCTATTGATTCAAGGCAGAGAATATTACATGTTTTTGTTTACTTTTCAGTAAGCTACTTTACAAATAACACAGTAAATTTTACACTATGGCTTCAATTACTGAAGGCTTTAGGCACATGAGTAGAATAAGAAATTTTCATGTAAGATAAATACATTGAACATTCCTTCAAAACAAAGAAATAAAATGTCTTACAATAAATAAAAATCCAAGATCCTCCATGGGTAAAACATGTGTCTCATACATATTGTGAGAAATATAAACAACACAAGTAAAAGGAACAAAACGCATAATCCTTATCTGGGAATAAGCATGAAACCATCAAGACTGCTTAACAGTTTTCAGTATTTATTGTATTTATATAATACCTCTCCCTCAGACATTTCAAAGGATTTTCTCTATATTAAGTTTCACAGAAGCCTTGTACAATGATATCTTCATTTAGACAATGGAAATCCAATGGTAACAGTAACTGACACCTAGAGCGAGTGCCACACTCACAACTAACACCTAAATTCTTGCACCAGCTCTTACACACATACTTCTGGAAGTATTTGTTCAAACATGGAGTTTTCTCACTTTACTCTGAATTGTTTTAAATATGTCCTGTTTACAAAAAAAACCCCAAACCCTACAATCACCAAATTTTCTGTCAGCTGCAGTATGCAGCAGTGTGTCCCTTTCACACCTACATTATCATCCTCTTAAACATACAAGCTTTCTATTTGGCAAAGTATGCCAGGTACCAGAATACAATTTTTATTTATTTATTTTTAATGACACATGGCACAGTTTGTGACACATTAATGTGGGCTCTTCACGGTCTGTATAGAGCTGTCATAACAAGCCCAATCTGAAAGTCGTGATATGATCATGTCTTCTCAGAAAATTCACAGCAAGGAGGAGATACTCAGCATATTGAAAGTGTAGCTTTATGCAGCAGTCACTGAAGAATGAGCATATTCCTACAATCCCCTGTGGCACTTAAAATTTCCTTGGAAACCTCTCCTGAAGTTACTCTGAAGTATTTGCCTAACATGACCCTGCTCTATTTGCAAGATCACAGCTCACAAAGAAACAAGCTGTAGTAGCTTTAGGCACTGATCCTATTACTCCAGTACTTTATAAGAAGGCACTATATAATTACTCCTGAAATGCTGGGCTAAAGTGCTATTACTACTAATATACCCTAGATTGCTGGAAGTAACTCTAAAGAAATGCTGAAAAAATATTAGAGAGAGTACAGAGCACAATTTCACTTACAGATTGCTTTGATGCTTTCTATCACTAAATCATCTAATTAACAACTCATGACATCACCAGACTTTAACCATTTTGGCTGACATTTTCTACACTGTTTGCCACAGGCAGATGTTGCTGTGGCTCACTTTTCCTTTGTAAATAAGAAGCCATAAGGCCATTTAGCTCACCAAAGTGTTAGAAACTAGTTTAATTAATATTGGTTAGGCACTTAGGTATTGTAATGCAAGTAGAAAAGTCCATGTGGAAATGAAAAAAAAATTTGTTTTCAAAATGTTCTTTGAATTTATGAGAGGCCTGGGGCTGCACACTGAACCAATTGTTGAAAAATCCTTAGGCAGCAAGCACCATCCATTCTGTGCATGACTGAGTCTGCAGTCTCAAGAAAAAATTAATATGTGATCGTGTAATTAGACTGTAGAATAATTAATATACACAAGGGAAGGATAACTTCAAATACAGGTAATCTTAATTCCATTTTTCCCCCTGTAGTTAAAGTTATGCTTTTATTTTCTTTCACTGTAGGCTTTCTCTATGTGATATATGATATAAAAGAAAGCAGAAGAGCAGTACTATTAGCTGATTTTATTCTCCTTTATTAAATGTTAATGTATAATCTGCAACAAAGAATGCAATTTCCAAATTACCATTCTAGAACAATCCAGCCATCTTTCAATCAAAGAGAACTTCTCAGTCACTTAAGCAAAGAATCCAAAAATCAGAATCTTTCACTTTATCTGCCAGGCTTCTAACTCTCTTAAGTATATGCTTGAACTTTGAAATGCCTAACATTGTGTGCAGAAGTCATGAATTATTTCCAGTTCACCAGGAAAGACACATCCTTATGGTAAATACAGCTATGTTAGTTTCTTGCCTTACAACACTTGGTTTCAAAAAGAATCAAAGTCTGTAGAGTGCTAGGAATTATTTTGATTGTGACTGGACTAGAGGATAATCTTTTAGATTTATTATTAGTTATATTCACTTCCTGTCTGAAAGTTCCACCCAGGCTCAGAACTTTGTTCATGATACAAGAGTACAATCCAGCTTTCAAGCATCATTCATAGCTCGCCTTTCCTAGGATATACTACAACATATAGCTCATCCCACTGAGAAAGTGGAGTCATGAATATGCTTTTGCAGACAAAATAAGCAAGCACACATACAGGTATATTCATAGGAAAGTCTGTATCTACACTGTTATCAAAAATTAGTACATTTTCCTTGTATTCTAGTAGACTTTTGTTCAGTCATATTACATTTTGAAATGCCCCAGGGCATTCAGTAAGCAACAGGCACTTTTCACTTCTCAATCATTAACTCTCATTTCATGCCTAGTTCTCAAGCAGTTTCATGCTTCCATGTATTTCCTGGGGCTCTGATCCAGCCTTTCATGCCCATGCACAAGCTTCGTTAACATTTCTCTTCAAAGGATGCTAGGACAAAGCATCTGTGCTGATACTATGTGGTGTAAATTCAACAAACAGGCTTGACAGTAGAAGTAAACATTCCAGAATACCCAAAGTATTGTCATAATGTCGACAGAATATGTCCTCTGGGGGAGTGAGAGTGGGGGATCCAATTTTACCTGCTCAGAAGCCAAATGCAGAGCATGTAAAAAGATGCTTGTTCACATGTATCATTATTACAGGCCAAGACAACTCATTAATTTTAAATATTTTTTTTCCTTTCTCCTGATGGCTTTAAATACAGAGATGGGTGATTATGGCTGCTCTCATTTTCCTGGTCTCCTTTTTCTCTTCTTACAGGACTGGAAATACAACTCTACAGAAGCTGTAAATTCAGCTTCCAGTCCTGGCTAGCTCAGCTCAGAAACAGAACAATTTCAGGTCTACTTTTCATTAAAGACTTTTCATTCCTCAACACATCTCTCAGAAGTTTTTGTAAGAGGCACTGTGGGAAGGAATCCAGGCAGAAAAAAAAACTCAAAAGAGCTGGCAGAGAGCTCTTTTTGAGGACTTTCGAAGCCGATAAAGGCGCCTGATGGGTGACAAACCCTGGCACCATTGGCGGCAAATTTAAACGAGCCGCAAACATGTTAACGGTCACATTGCTGAGACCAGCTGCAGTGAAGGTAAGAGAGACTGCAGGAAGGAATCCAGGCCAAAAAAAAAAAAAACTCAAAAGAGAGGGTTTTTTGAGGGCTTTACAGCTGGTAAAGAGAGAGCCAGTTGAGAGACTGAGGAGCAACAGGAGGGGAAGCAGCAAAAGGGAGAAAAACAGCAGGGGTCCAGGAGCCCCTGCAGGCAAACCTGGGAAGGCTGTAAACAGAAGTATAAAAGAAAGGGCAGGCAAGAGTGTAACAGAAAAGAGTGAGTGGAAGCAGGTTTGTGGTTAGAGTAGCAGACCACCTTCCACCTTATGCATCTCATCCTATAAAGTACCTCTTAGTAACAGATATGAGGCTCTGATTAAGGGTGACCACTCTGGAGAAGTAGGTAAGGAGCACCCTGTCACACAGGTG
>VZRU01012356.1:12936-46870 GCA_013398155.1 Pedionomus torquatus
GTTCCCTAGATCACCCTTTTGGTCTTTCATGCAGGTGTGTGGATGGGTGTCATATTTGCTGGACATCGGTCAACTGGAACCTCCCCAGTTTCCCAGCACTGCTGGTAAATGATGGAAAGTGGCTCTGTGAGTACTTCTGCCAGCTCCCTCAGTGCCCTCAGATGGATCCTGTATGGCCTCATAGGCTTATGTATGTCCAGGTGTTGGAACAGGTTTCTTATCATCTCCCTTTGGATTACAAGGGCTTCATTCTGGTCCCCTCCCCTATCTACTTGCTCAAGGGTCTGGGTAGTTGGGAAATAACTGACTCCACTATTAAAGGCTGAGGCAAAGAAAGCATTAAGTACCTCAGCCTTCTCCTCATTCTCTACCACTGTGTTACTGCCTTCATCTGATAAAGGATGAAATTTCTCCTTAGTTCCCCTTTTGTTACCAATATACTTAAAGAAATTCTTTATTGTTCTTTACATCTAGGTTAAGTTCTAGTTGGACTTTGGCCCTTCTAATTTTCTCCCCACACAGCCTCACAATACCTTTTGACCCTTCCTGAGTAGCCTGCCCATTCTTCCAAAGGTAATAAGCTCCTTTTTTCTCTTAAGTTGAAAGCATATCTCCCTGTTTGAACAGGCCAGTCTCTTCCCATAAAGGCACATTATTTGGCACATGGGGATAGGCTTGTCCTGTGTCTTTAAGACTTCCTTGAAAAATGCCCAGCCCTCCTGGACTCCTTTGCCTTTAAGGACTGCTTCCGAAGGGACTCTGTCAAGCAGGCTCCTGAAAAGACCAAAGTCTGCCATCTGGAAGTCCAAGGTGGCAGTTCTGCTGATGTTCTCCTTGTTTCTCTGAGAATCTAACATTTCACGATTGCTATGCCCAAGATGGCTTCCAACTGTCACATCCCCCTGAAGTCCTTCTCTGTTTACAAACAGCAGGTCCAGCAGAGCTTACTACTTGGTTTCCTCACCAACTGTGTCAGGAAGCTATCACCAACAAACACCAGGAACTTCCTAGGTTGTTTCTTCTCAGCTGCAATGTATGCCCAGCTGATGTCTGGTAGGCTGAAGTCTCCCACGAGGATGAAGGCTAGTGATTTTGAGATTTTTCCCAACTGTTTGTAGAATATTGCATCTACCTCAACTTCCAGGTTGTGCGGTCTGAAAAGACTCCTACTGTGATATCAGCTTTATTGGCCATGCTGTTGCTTTCTTACATGAAAACAACAGAACCTCCCCTGATCTCCAGTGACCTTTCAGAGATAATCATGCAAGGTGTCACAACGACATTGGTCCAATCCCTCACTACTTGAGGGATCCTACCATGTCCTATGGACTTGTGTACATTCAGTCTGTTTAAATGTTCTCTAACCTGATCCTCCTCCCCTAAACATTATTTCAGTATTTTGCACTGCAAGAGTCCAGTACCGTGGTTCAAGTGAGCTTCTTTCAGCAAAGATATTAGAAGTTAAAGGTTTTTTACACTGGCAAGGAAAGACTTTCCCCAATGTCTTAGGACATTTGCCTAGTGGTTTAACATTTTCCAAAATTTTAAAGGAACAAAATAGCCAGAAGTTTGCAGTACATGTGTTATAGTCACACTTTTTGTCTTGTCTGGACTGGAAAAAAGCTCCCCAAAATAGTAATACCTAAACCAGAGTAAGTTTAAGCAGACTTTGACAGATAGCTACTAATGGACAGAATTCCTGAAAATCAATTTAACAGTATGGCCTCCCACCTATAATCAAAGAAACCTAATGTTTGCAAGTGCTTATTAGTCACCTTTTCTTTTAAGCTTGACTATGTGACTCAACATCAGGCAAATATGGCATAAAATAAGCAGCTAAATATTTCAAATCTAAGCTGTAACATAGCAATAAAACACAGTTTTGTGATCATGAAATCTGTATGCTAAGTTGTGTGACAGAAGCATCAGTTAGCAGCCTGTAGTGACACGGGTTAGTAGTGTTTGTTACCTTGACAATGCTGGTCTGCTGGCTGATGTTTGGTGAGCTTTTTCTTTGTGGGATCTCTTGCAAAGGGTTTTTGTGAATTCATCTTAATTCTAATCCTGGGTTTGAGAGAACTATGTCACTATTTCACCAGTTGTTAGTGAGAAGTCCACAGCTAACAATTCTACTTGCAGGGCTGCTACAGGCTGTTAATTTGGCAAAATCTTGTGTTGAGGATACTGTAAAGAGGAATAATTTACCACTTGTGATTTGCTGAAGCACTTGTGAACTGCTCTGCATACTCCAGAGGGTCTGAAAGACTTGAAAAAGGCTAATGCAATATAACAGTAGTATTATATTGTGCACTCAGTAACTGTGTGGTGAAGGAAACAACTTGCTGCATCATCAGAAGCACCCTTGATGGCATGTCACAGACAGGTTACTTGTTAGGTTGATTTATTGATGAAAACTGTTGGTTTTGCAATTATAATAGAGCAGTTGCCAAGCCCAGGAATCTCACTAGGCTTATTGATTGTGAGGTGTAGAGAGCTGTTGGCACAAGCAACTTACTTGAATGCCTGAGCTCCAGAAGAGACTCCAGCCATTATCCTTGCTCTGTCAAAATCCAAACGAGCCTGCTGTCAGTCCTTTGGAGTAGACACCAGTAGGTTTCCAAAGTCACAACAACAACAAAAATTCATAGCATCCTGCTTTTTAGAGTAAGCTGCAGCTACCTGTTCTAATGAGATAGGAGAGCTTGTACAGGCCTCACATAAAACAGGACACTAAGGATCCTGATTTTTATTTCATTCCCACACCTAATGGTCCATGCTGCCTCACCTACTTGTTTGGAATTTCTTAGGTTATTTTCAAGCACAATCTGTGGCTTCTTTCATGCTCTGTATCCTGACAAATGTCAGATCCTCTGCTAAGCTCTGCTGGGCTTGAATCCCTCCTGGGACATGTTGCATTTGCAAGTCTTCTCACTGCCTCCGGCTGTCCCAACACCACAATGAGCTTTCTGCACGACAGCATAAGCTGTGTCCCATTATTCTTTTGAAGTTGCTGATGATGGGCATTCTTTCTTAGTGATCCCTTTATCATTTTGGATAGAGCCTACTGTGATGCAGCTGTGTCCTGGAATCCACGTGTTAACAAAATAGTGTTTTCTTCTTTATTAGCTCGGTGTGCTCTCAAGACATTGCTGAGACAGACACTGATGGGGTAGGTTTGTTTGGCAGCATAAATGCATCTGCTGAAGGAGGAATGCCACGCAAGAAGAAAAGAGTTCAGTTGTTCAGGATGGGGAGAAAATGTTGGAGCAGATAAATGATGAGATGGCATCTGCGTGGAAGCAGCTGAAGATGGGAGAACCCAAGAGGATAATTAATGTGCTGAAACAGGAGCCAGATGTCAATAAAGTCAGGTTCCCTGGTCATTTGAATGCTGATTCTGTAGTCTGTGTTGATGGGGAAGACTTGTCAGGCAGCCTGTTTGTGAAGTTCAGTATTGCCCGTCTTAATCGCTTGTTAGGGGTACTTGACACTTTCCACGGCAGGTACTGTCAGCTGAAGAAAAAATAAAATTTGAGGAACTGGTTAAATAGAGCCAAAGTTTCAGTTTTTTCATGGAGAGCCCTTCCGCTGAATTGTGTCCTATCTGAAGTGAATCAATCTCCCCAAAACATCTAGATCCCCTGCTTTAAAGCAAACAAGTACAGCAGAAGCTCTGTAGGGATGTTTGAATCTCTGCTCCTCACTCCTGCTGTCTGTGGCCTTCAAGGAATGGGGGCAGTCTGTGCTCAAACTGGCCCTGATCAGGGCACACCTTTGTTTCAGATAAAAGGGATAGCAGTGCCCTGAAGGCCACCTACCTCACAGGCAGTTCAGCCCAGTCCTTGATGCTGAAAGTGCCTGTGTGCAGTCACCATGTTTTCTCATGGGAAAACAGCCCATGGCTCACCAGAAAGATACTGTGGGGAGAGGATAGAGTGTTGCTCCTTGTGACACTCAGAAACTCTGTCCTATCCATGCAAGGTAGTAACACAACATCGAAGTGAAGGTAGCTTTGACAAGCAAGGTGCTTCATACACAATTTCTACTTCCTAAAGCTCTGAAGGATGCTGGGAAGGCTGCTTGTTTGCCATTCGTATATCATCCTCACTTTTATCAAACATTAACTTCTCCTATTACTAAATATTATCCCATCAATAAACAAGGTGACAGCCATCACCCCTAGTAGGACAGAGCAGGTATAAGGAGTGCAGATCCAGCCTCTCTGCCTCACTTGTGCAGTCAACACAAATATAAAAGAGAAAGTCAGAACTTTTGTATCTACTGCACTCTAATTAGCTTTATAAGAATAATTAGATTGCGCATGCAATAGAGAAGGAGACCTGTGTATTTCAGGACAAGTGGCTATTAAAAGGTGTAAACTGACAAGGGAACAGTTTCCATATGTTTGTACTCTGCATTGAGTTGTTTTACATGCCTCTATCCTTCTTCTCTTTGCACAGCACACCTATTCCAAATATTTTGCCCGTGTCCTTGAAAGTCAAACCACCCAGGGGCAAAGTACTTTGTCATCTACATGGAACTTACTACTTCTTTTCAGAAAGAGATGCGGAAAAACTCTTACTTCAAAAGTAGTGGTATGACTTTGAACCACGCAATACCCTGCTTTAATCTGAATTTGTGCTGGTAGTAATAAAGTCAGATATGCCTAATAAGACAGGGTTTGTGGCTCATGCCCTCAGCTGTTGTAAACCAGAGTAGTTCCACAGAAACTGATGGAGACTCTTTACATCTGCTAAAGTCATGACCATGCAGGTTAGCAGTTTCTTATCTAGTCTGCACTGATGATTGCTTTGGCCTTGCTGTTGGACATGAATGCACATACTTGATGCTTCTGCATGCAAGGGCAAGCAGAAGACAGTCTTCTGGCTTCCCATCTTCCACAGCAGCCCAGACCATAGCATTACAGTGTAAATGAGGGACAAGTCACAGGAAAATAGGCAAGGGTATCAACCAGCTTAACTGATGCATTGCTGACTTCAGCACAGCTGGCAGGGGGACTCTGTCTTTCCAGAATCAGAGTTGACTACTGGCTAGATGTTCCTGTGTCAGCAAAAACAACTCCCAGATTGGGTATACGTCATATGTTTCTGTCCTCTCAGGCCAGGGAGCATGTCTTTCTGGCAGACTTGTTCAAGCTGAGTCCTTGGAAGCAAGGAGAGATTTCCACCTCCACTGTTGAACTGAGGAGAGCACAACTAGGGATGTATACATTAAATATACAGCCAGACAGGTAAGCTACAGACAAGAGGCATCTTTGCAAAGACTTTGAAAAAACTGAAAGAGCCAAGTCCCAGCAATTCCTGAAAAATATCTCATAAGTATGTAGGAATGCCATGAAGCTTTCTAAAAGTTTGATCAGGAGTGAATATTAATGAAGAAGAAGTGTAGAACAGTGGCTTTAAATATCACTATTCTATTCTATTATCTTTGTTCTTGGAAAAAGGGACTGTTTTATCATCCCTGCTTAAAAATGTATCTGTGTACATGTGAGAGAGTGTGTGCTATTTAAACATTCAGAGGTATATTTATTTAAAATGTATGTGGTATCATCTGTTGATATACTATTCAACTATTCCTTGATTAACATGATTTGTATGGTCTTCACCCAAAGTAGGTCACAGGCAGGATTACAAAAGTGGGATTACATCTATGTGAAATCAGAGCAAGATTTGAAGCAGGGTTGCTTGGCCTGTCATCCAAATGCAACTTACATCTTGCTGCAAGAGAGAGATCTTGCAGTAGCATCGCATAGCTTCTTGCAGGCATTTTGACATTTTTAAGAAATGCATTATAATGGATAGACAATACCGCCTGTTGTACCCTCCACCATTGAGCAGCGCTTGTCACTTCAGAAGGGGTTGTGACCCTCCTGTAACAATTCATGTCTGCAATTTATAAGGACTTCCAAGAAAGTGCCTGAAGTTGTGCAATTAACAAGAAATTACTCCCGAGGGAATTCTCTTCGTCATCTCAGTTGGTGTTCAATTTATCTGTGAAGTATATACACACTCAGCCTATATTCTTTTTATCTTAGTTTGGTTTGACAGTAATTAAAATCTTTCCTGAGCCTGAAGATCTGTATATGTTTGTTTTGGGTCTCCATGAGACTGGAATACAGACCTGATGTGTGATCTCTGGCAAGACGGTTCAACTGTGTGTGCCTTGGTTTCCCTTCTGACTCCCAGCCTGCCTTGTTATTGGTGAGCCTGCTCAATGTCCCGCTGTGAGCACGCGTTACCCTAGAACAACGGGACCTCCATGTTGGCTGGGTCCTGCAGGCCCCATTAGAATACAAATTGCTAATCATTAGTGAGAAGATTAATGTGCTAAGAGTGGCTTTCTGTCGCAGTGTGTATAGTCTGGGACTATTTGCTAATCCCTGAGGTAATATTAATTTTAAAAAATCTTAACATGCAGTATTGTTGGCACTAGTGATTTTATCATGAGTCTCTTGATATTTGGTGTTTCTTGTCAAGATCCACTTCCTGGAAACCAGAGCATGTTGGCTTGCATTTTGAAGGAGGCAAGTTTTTAGCGCCTACTGTAACAGTGAGGCTGGAAAACATTTCCCAAGTATGCTCTAGAGACTCAGAAAGGCAAAGAAAATGACCTTAAAACGTGTTAATTAAAAAGAAAAGCAAGGATTCTGCAATAAAATCTATTTTATTTTTTCCATGATTTGTGTGGCTTGCATTGCCTTCTTTGTGGAAAAATAAATATCTTAGAGTGTAATAGGAACCTCCCAGTGATTCTGAGAGAAAAAGGGAAAACTAACCTGATTTTGATATCATAAATATGGCTAGGTTGGTACTATCTCTTTAATTCTATTAATTTTGTTCATTTTTTTCATCGTGGTTTTATTTTTAACAGCCTCAAATTTCATATTTTCCCCCTTGTATTTCTCTTTCTTAATATCCTTAGGGTTTACTTTTTCTGCACTTTGTTCCTGCCCTCACCTGGTTTATTTTTTTTTCAGTCTTGATGATGTCCTCAGACTTGATCCAGGTTGAATTTACACCAAGGAAAAGCATGAAAGGCATGAAAAAGACATAAATGGTACAGAGAGCACTTTTCTCTTACTGTTCTCTGCTGTGATCTAAAAAGAGCCTGGAATACTTAAGAAAATGTCCTGGACTTATTTATGCTCTGCTACAAGTGTCACTGGTTGAAGATTTCCCATTAGTTGAAGGGAGATGTTCCACAGGCCACCGTGCTGTTTAAGTAACTAATCCATTCCAATTCTTTTTATGTAGACAGGCCAACAAATTTCCAAACAACTAGAAAGCTTTGGCAAATAGTGTTGAAAGCAGAGTACTGGACTTGCACAAAGCAGTCTGCATTAGTCTGGTACCTTTTTCAGGGCTAGACTCTGATAATGAGGTCAACCAACTGCTGCAACAAGGTAGTGAGACAATTGTTTGCCAAAGGAAAAAACCTTCCTGTGGGGAGAGGGGAGTCCTAACAGGGTCTAGAAGTAGGAAAGGCGCTACGAGGGTAGTGGAAGTTTATTAATCATGATGCTTGAGCATTATATGGCTTCTTTCATCACAAGACTTTGCAGTGCTTTACAGAAGAAGTAGAGGAAACTGAGGCATAGAAAAGCACCTTGCTTTGCTCATGGCCACTGCAGTCCCATCCTGCTGTTCTTTGTTCAGCTGCAGTGCCTGCCAGTGGAAGGAGGGGTGAATGGGAACTACTAGAGTGGACTGCCAACATATTGTGCAATTAGGGATATGGTGGAGGAGAGTGAAAAAGAGGGTGAGAAGGGAAGGAAGTAGTCTTGAAGGATGCCCAGGAGAGGGGGGCAGCATGTTGCACAAATGATCCAGGATGAAAGGGACCTCCAAAGGCCATCTAGTCTGACCTCCCCATAGTCCCAGGGATATCCCCAGCTAGACCAGGCTGCCCAATGCCTCAAAGAGCCTCACCTTGAATATTTCCAGGGAAGGGCCTCAACCACCTCCCTGGGCAACCTGTTCCAGTGTTCCACCACCCTCAGAGTAAAGAAATTTTTCCTAATATCCAATCTAAAGCTACGCTTCTCCAACGTAAATCCATTGCTCCTTGTCCTATCACTGAGGCCTTTGTAAGCAGAATCTTCCCAGCCTTCCTGTAGGCCCCCTTTAGGTACTGAAAGGCTGCCATTAGAGCTCCCTAATGCAGCTGGGCAGCTTTATGGGCCAGGTGGGGAGCAACTGAGGTAGGTGGAAGAATCATGCAGAGGGACAGTCTCATCCTCATCAGCTTATGCAAGTTCCATTGGTGGTTGAAAACATTTCTGCAAGTACTGATGGGAATATTGTGTGGAAACCCACAATGTATTGACATGAAGCTCCATTTCCTCACTCTCAAAATCATGTCTTTGAAGAAAGAAAATTTCTGTGCTCTGTATTTTTGGAAGGATGTGATTTATTTCCCCTTAACCGTGCTAGCATTTTTCTTGCTTCTTTTCTTTTCTTTTTTTTTTTTTTCTTNCTGTCTGTTGCCAGATCTTTTAAAGGGAAAGCAAACTCTGCATTTAGTTTCTTGTTCCTCTACTCTAGATAACTTATCATTTCAGCTTGTCTGCAAATCTGGAAATCCTTATGCTTGGAACCTTATCATAGACATTTCCGCTGCAGGAAGAGTGATCAGACCAACAACAGCATCTTGAATTCAAGGCAGAGGAAATGGATGACTGCATAGCTTGGGTTTGCTGTTTAGATATTCTTAATGGGCTGATTCTCATCTATCTTTCATTTCCCTGGAGAAGAACCACAAAATGCAGTGAGAACTTTGTACTGTGCATTACATGGTCTCACCTGCCTGCTGCCCACTCCTCTTTCAGCCCTCTAGAAAAGTCACATGTTCTAGGTTCCCTCCTGGAATAAAGAGGCAGAGTTTTATTTTGAATCTGTTCTTTTTACCATTGTCAAATCCTTGTGTGGGACAGAGAAGCCACAGGCACCCAAGCAGTTTGCTTTCTGGTTTGCAAGCTATTTGAGCTTCAAGCGATCAAGCCAACTTTTAGGAAGTGCATGGTCATCAGCAGTCACAAATGCACGGTAGTGACTGAGTTGGAGATGCTTGCTTGTGTTATGAAATGTGGTGGAGAGAGAGTACACACCAGGGATTTGTTCATTTTAGCAAACCTGGCAGAACCTTCCTGTGACCTAAATAGAATACCTTGCTCTACATAAAGCATGCATCAGGGTATTTCCTGATTTATTCATGAAAGGTTTGCTTTACAAAGGCATTTGGAACTGTGTAATCTCAGAATACATGATACATATAGCTGGCTGCTCAGCTGGCATTTGCACAAATTGCTTTGATATATGGCTGTAACGTATGAAAGCACAGTGAGGCCAATTTAAATACTTGATACTGGAGTAAACTGGTTAAAAGAGTAAATTAGATCTAACCTACAGATTTTCTTGCTACTGCATAGGGAAGGTTGCTCTCCAGAATGAATAATTGATAAAGGGATGGGAGACTACACTCTAGTAAGCAATAAAATCCTCCAATATTAAATGGGCATGTTTAAAGGCAGACCTGTCAGTAGTGTGCACTGGTGGTGTGTCTTTCTCTTTAAGGGCCCTTTGCTGTTTTACATGAAGTCAGGATCCAACACATTGTCTTAACTGGATCAATTAACTCAAGAGCTCTGCTGCATTTTACTTGGGATACTTTGTGTCTCTGGTTGCACTTTCCCAGTGGCAGAAAATGAAATCTAAAGTAATACCTCATCAAGTCTATGCATTTATTAGGGAATGTCCAATATATATCTTTAATAATTTGCCTATATATTAGATGCATACGTTTCCTGCTGCAATATATACAGCAGCAAAGTAGGTGGGGCTGGTTGCTCACAAGCAAGCCTTATTTTGGAGCTTTGGAAGAAATTTGGGTTAATTTACAATAGAATGAAAGTGACATTTGTAAAGATGGTAAGAGGGGAATGCCAGAATCGATTACACTGATGATCCTATGAATGCACTGGCATTCTCCATTGGTGAGTTAATGTTCAAATCCTATCAGCATTACTCCCTGAACTTATTGCAACTTAATAGCAAATTTCCAGATTTTTACGATGCCAAGCATCTTATAATAGATGGGACTGCACATGTTCATCAGGAAATTGTTTTAGTTAAGATCACTGCTATAACACATTAGCAGTGTAACTTGTTTTGTGTAATAGTGGCTGTAGCATGGGCAAAACTATCCTCTGTGTTTCCCTTGAGGAGATTCAGGGGAAGCCTGCAGTGACTAATCTTACATTGGGAATAGGGAACTTGCTTCCATTTTGGTGTCAAGCAACATATATGGTATGTCTTTATGTAGTGTGGCATTAATTCAGCCAAAATTGCATATCCTTGCAGAAAGTAGGTACAAAGCAGTTTGCTCCTGATGCTCCCTCATGAAGAATTCTGTGAACGCACAGCCTGAACTACAAACACAAGGAAAGAACTCTTCATGCAGAATCATTCATCTTTTGTGTTATTCTCCAGAACTTTCAGATGTGTTAGATGATTACACAGATAATAGGGTCACATCTCAGAAAAGCCAAGTAGCATGCCTGATACTGAAGTGGAAACTTTGATTACTTTCCTGCAAACAGTCTTACTAAGCCTCCCATGAAATCAACTTTCTCAGTTCTCAGTCTTGTGGTCTTCTGTTTAAGAAGAGGCTTTGTCTTGTGCGGCTTTGGAAGCCAGGTGAAGTAACACCTGTCTGCTTACTGTATTTTTGGAAAAAAAAAAAAAAAAAAAAAAACAAAAAAAACCCCAACCAAACAACCCATCTGTTGAAACCAACTGTTTCCTAGGAAGTTACCTGGTGGAGCAGTGATTTAAAATTAATATAAGTCAACTGCATTTGTCAGTTTACCCAGCAAACTCAAGGGGCAACAGAAACCTTGCCACTGACACCATTGGCTGCCCAGTACAATAAGGAACTGTCAGACTGATTCTGTACTTCATTTCCTTTCATATGGCATACTTTATAGTATCAACTGTTGTTTCATCTGTATACACAGAATACAGCAAATGAAGCACAATTCTTTCCATATTTTTACTTTTAATTTTATCAGTTCCAAGCAGCAAGTAATCTGAGGTCTTACTCCTTCTTCCCCCTTTCCCCTCCCCTTTTACATTCTTGACTAGAAAGAATCTGTTTCTCCACTAGCTTTGTAAGTCTGGGCATTTTAGAGTTAATCAGGACCTGAAAAAGCAGGATGACATGAGGTTTGCATTAAAGAGTGGTATGTGGACAAGTGGCAAAGGCATGGATTATGTGGTAATAAAAACACACTGGGTGATATTTTTGTCAGAGGGCCTCACTTCACTGCCTCCAAAATGCAAAAGCATCAGGAACTCAGATTGCTGTCTCTGAGCCATGATTGCAGAAGCAGATCAGTGTATCATGAATTGTGTTTAGCTTGCTTCTGCTACATCAAAGACTGCCCAATTGCAATCCTGTTGATGAGAAAATACGGTTCAATGTTGCTTCTGGACTAGCAGGGCACCCCAAATTGAAGCCAAACCTTTCACTACAGGGATTTGCCTGCTGACTCTCTAACTAGCCCAACCATAGTAAAAATGGTAGTGCTAAATCAGTCTGGCTTCATGAGGAGATTACATTCCCCATGTATAAAAATTGTTGCTATTGTTGTTGTTTACTTGTTTTCTATTATTTCAAATTCAACGAAACCTAAAAAAGCTCTCCAAGCTGGAGCATCAGTTGGTATAAATCAGTGTGTGTCCCCTGAGTCTAATGTTGTTGGACAACTATGAAGATTCTGTGGTACTAGCGACCCATTTTCAAAATCAGAAGATCTTGCTGCAATTCTCTCAGCTGGTCTCCTGCACAACGTAAGGCATATGTGCAGCATGTACTGCTTTTCTGTGATGGGGTAGGGACTGCCTGAATCCCCTTGTGTTCCCTTGCCCCATGTCCCAGCCTTCTGCAGTGGGAAAAGACTGTCTCTTTGACCCATCCATCCAATTAATGCCAGTTTTTGACAGTAGCCTTTCTTTTCTTTTTTGGGAGACAATGTGATTTTATCATGCTGACACTGAACTCTGCTTCCCTTGTTTGAAGCTGGAACTGGATGCAGAAGAGTCAAAGAGCGAAAGATGAGTAGAAGAGAGACAGTGTAATGACAGAATGTTTCACATGCCTTTGAATTTCTAAGGGGATTAGGCACTCCCCTGGTGCTTTGACATGGAGCCTATGGCAGCTGCTTTGGCAAAGCCTGCCAGCAGTTACACAAATATGTTATTTTCCCCTCATTTTCCCAAGGTGCAAAGGACACAACAACCTCCATTACAGAGCAGCAGCAAAAAACGTTTGAAGCTGCCAGTCTGTACAGCCATGTTCCACAGTCCCACTGTTCCTGCTCACATGTAGGAACACCTCTGAGAACTTGTGCCTCCATTTATGTTGTAGTCAGACACCTATCACTTCTCTTATCAAGGCATAATTGTGCAATTTTGACTGAAATCAAGTGCCAGAGTCATGCAAGTATGTCTTCTGTCTTCACTCTCAGCTTCCACTCCTCCTGAAAGAGCTTCTCTGGGTCAACCCTTTTCCCAAGCATCAGCTGAAACAAAATCCTCCAAGCTGCTGTAACTTTATCTGCCCCACATACTCCAGAGACTTCTTTGCACAGCAGAAGTCCTTTTCCTGAAAGCAGGACAGGGACAGCAGGTGTTGTGTGGTGTCCCTTCAGTGGAATCTGATTACTGATTTTGTTGCTTTTCTCTGTCTATTTGATACGGTTATTTTGGAAGATGTGTCTGATGGTGCTTTTTTAAATCAAGGGCTGACAGAAATCAGGTGTCTTCACATTATAAAAGAAACATTAACCCACTGGTTGAGATCTTCCTACAGCATCATTGATAAGCATGAAACTCAAGCTATTTGCAAAATTATTGAAGTTCTTTTCCCACTTTGAAGTATTCTATGGATGTTTTGATGTAAGGTTTAAACGCTTATTATGCCAGTGGAGATTCAGCAAGGAATGGATTGCCTGAACAGGAAAGAACAAGATATGGGAGAAAACGAGTTGATCCCTCATGGTAGCAGAAATGGGCAAGGAAAATTACCACACGGGAGAAGCATCAGTATTCATAGCTGCAGAGAGAGTTGAAATGATGGTCAGAGCCTGTCAGTCCCAATATTGCATCCTTGAGTCACACGCACTGATTCAGACATTAATTTGGACCTCAGATGTGCATGTCTGACTCCCAGTGAGCCCTCCTGGAGGGCAGAGTGTGGTCTTCTGAGTACGGTGGGTGAGGGTATAAAGTCCCACAAAGAGCGTGCTTAACACAGTTGTGAATGCAAAACCTGCCTTATTGGCAGGAGACAATGGCATTTGGACAATATTTAGCTTACTGATCTCAGTGCAAGCCACGCACGCACACACACACACACACACATATGCACAGAGGGTTCAGTCTAGCACCAGAATGCTGCTAGTGTAAATGAACACTGTCACGGCCAGAGTAGCTGGGCTTTTTGTTGGTTCCCTCCCCTCCCCCCCTCCTTCTGAAACAACCAGCCAATTTAAAAGCACAGTTCAGAGGGAAGAGATTCTTGTTATGCTCATGAATCTCAAAGATTTCCTAAAGGAAGAACAAAGAGAGAGGCAGAAAGACAGAGAGAGCTGGAAAACCAGGAGCAGGCAGCAGACTTGGAAAGAAATGTCCTCCTTCTCCTCAGCCCAGGAATGCAAACAGGAAGCCGCCAGCAGAATGTTTGGAGTGTGTGCAGCTGCAGTTGGGTCTGAAGACACTGAAAGCTGTGCCGAAAGTATTCAGCTTGCCTCTTACAATGGAGGGGAAACACTTGCTTTGACACTGCATTTGCTAACCATTTTCTAGCAGGAGTGCAGACCCTTTCATTTGCAGGGAAAGGGAAGACAGCTGCCGCTGTCTTCAGTGAAACTTGCTATTCTATACGTGAGAGAGCCTGCTTGTTAAAAGAGGACAAAAGGGTGCTTACTGAAGTTCTGCAGGTGGCTTTTGGTTATTAACCAGAGAAGCTCAGCTAGTCCAGAATGTGTTGAGCTGCCTAATTCCCCACTAAAGGAATCCCAGTTGCTGCTTGGGATAAACGGTGCCCTTTTGGAGAGTGCACTGTGTATCGCCTGAAACACTGAGCTACTCCCTTGGAAACAGAAGTTTCATATCTGCTAGATCATTCTTCCAGAGCACATGTTTTCCATGTGTGAATTCTGATTTGGGGAGTTTTGGGGAGAAAATTATCTGTAACAATATCTTCTAATTCATATGTAGATCAACCTCTTCAAGGTACTAGGGTAAAACCACTTGAATTATGTAAATTGAGATAATTTCTTACAAATTACCATTCAAACAGGTTGGATCCCTGTCTTAATTCAAACAACTTTAAAATTATCTCACCTAGTTTTCCTCCATTGTTCTTGATCAGCAATTGACCTTGGGCTGACTTCGTTCTCAAAATAGATCAAATAAATGTATCACTCCTTTTTATTATAATACGGGTTCTGTTTTAAAAAAGTCTTACTGAAATGAGTCTTGCAGGTTCTTCAGTTGCTAACATTTTATTACCACACTTTGAAGCTGCCTGAGATTGTGCATGTGACAGAAAATCCATATTACTAACTAACCAATCGCTTTAACATGTATTTCTGAGAGAGCTGTATGGTGCTTTGTATTTCTATTTGGGTATTGATTGCATGTATTAATTTGTCTTCTTATGGAGCTGATAATCTGGGTTATCTCTTCATACTCCTGTTTTCTGATGGGTCAAACACTGAATTTTGCACCTGCAACACAATTAGAGAGTTTGCTAAAGGCAAGACTTCGGTTATGAAGTGCTGTTGTAGAAGAACCCTGGGGGACACCTTTATCTTTACTAGAACTAATTGCAGCATGTTTTTCTTTACGTCTAACACACCTGAATTTTCATAAATGAAAAATTATTGTTCCCAGTTAAGTAAGTAGGTTGAGTAGCTAAATATAGAGAAGATCAGAATGCGGTGGGTGGGGGGAAACTCTAGTTTCAATGACTACAGAGGAGGAACAAGGAATAGCAGCACTGCAAAAATCATACACAAGCTATTTCTCTGCTCTGACTCCTTATCTCCATATTCTCGATGTCCACCACCCAGCACAGTCCTCCTTCTCACTTCTCAGAGCTCCTCATGACATGTCCCACTAGAAGCTCTGACGTCAGGTCCTACTTTTGCTCTTGTGCTGCCCCAGTGTTTGTAGTATCATTTTGAGTTCCTGTGGGAAACCCATTATCTGCTCTTCAGGACTTAGAGTTTAACTCAGCCCCTACTACTGTGGCAGTGTTTATAGAGTTCACCAGATATGGATTTAATGCTTTGTAGTCCCCGTGCAGACCTATGTGTTTCAAAATCAGGAATGAGCTTAATTCCTTTGTGTAATAGGTTAGTAACCTCAGATCAAGGAAGTGGTAAGTCTCAGTCACCTACCTGATCTCACGTAGGAAGCTGGGAGTGGAAACCAGCTCATGGAATTCCCAGTCTGGAGCTATGAACAGGAGATTAGTCTTTTTACCAGGAATGATATCAAATATGGGGGCATACCTGGAGTGAAAAGTATTAGGAGCAGGAAGAAATCTCAGAGCTCTGCATGTGGAGGGAAGGATGGAAGTTGGAAAAGAAGGAGATGAAGGAGGAGCTGAACAAGATTGCATTTTAATCAGCCTTTAGGGGAGGTTAGTAGGGAAGGCTACTGGACACAGGGAATGAGACAAGACTACAAAACACCTTGATAAGAGAAGAAAGCCCTGTGTCAGCACAGTTGCCCACAAGGCAAGAGCTGTCAAATCACTGTTTTCTGACACCTTCTGTCTCTTCAACACCTTTTGTGCTGTTTTTCCCTTCTCATCAGGGTTCATCTGACAAGGTGAAAAAAAGGGTTTTCAGAGCAAATCACAGCCTAAGGAGCTTCCCCAGTTTCA
This sequence comes from Pedionomus torquatus, assembly GCA_013398155.1. Lineage (NCBI taxonomy): Eukaryota > Metazoa > Chordata > Aves > Charadriiformes > Pedionomidae > Pedionomus > Pedionomus torquatus. The sequence goes on from VZRU01012356.1 coordinate 28,915, forward strand.
GATTGTTACCCAAGGGAACTCCAGACCTAGATCTCAACCCATTCCTTAGTAAACAGCAAGGGTCTCATGAGATAGAGATTGTCATTGCCACATCTTATGCAACAGCACAGATGTTGATTTATAGCGCCTATCTGTGCGCCAGTGCAAAGCTCACCCGTCAGCAGCTAGATGTTTGGAGAAGGGAATTTGTCTGGAGCTCTCAGTAACCTCAGTCATGAGCTACCACCATTGCAATCACAGATTAAGGAAAAAGTGTTTGCAATTACTGTATGGAAAACAGCAAGCTTTTGCCAATTTGGACATTGAACGACAGTGAAAGGCAATTGAGGCAGGCTCAAAGCTTCAACACCTGGATTGTTTTGTGAGAACCTTTATAGTACTGCACTCAAAAAACTAATGAAGACAACTTTCCTCTTTTTCTCATCTGTATGGATTGTCTTATGATCAACATGCAAGTTTTCCCTGAAAAGGTACACATCTGCGTCTGTCTTTTACCTTGTGACCTATTTTCTTCAAACATGAGAGAATATAATATCTGCAAAACCTTTACCCCTCCCCCTGACAGTGTGATTGAAATCGATTGACTGATTCAAAAGCAGGGGCTGACAGACAGACAACACACAAATTTTCCCTTGTAAGAAATGAGGCAAAAAACAGTCCATGGCCTTTTGAGATATCCTTAGACTGGTATCAATAAAATTGTATTTCAGAAGTGAAAGAGGGATTGAGTGTCTGATACCTTGTCCTTTTTATCCCCCAAATCTATCAGGTGTTCTAATAAAAGTTACTGCCTTTTCCTACAAACCTTTCCTCTCTCTATAAAATGGGGCATACAAAAACTCTTGTCTCCTGGGAGAATTTAGGGTGTGTATCCCTATTTTCTGTAACAGAGGTTTTATTTTCTTCTGGTTTCAGTGCAGTATCTTGCTACCCTGAGCACTGGAAATGCCAGGCATATACCAAATCACTCTTGTGCTTTTCATTATTCTGAGCTTCATCAACAGCACTGTGTTGCCCACAAGGTGGTGGGCAACACTGAATTTTCTCTAGGGGGATTATTTCTATTGTTTCTTCTCCTTATAAACAAATATAATCTAAGAACCTGGCTTGCTGTCTTGGAAGTTTTCCAGAGTAAGGTGATGTGCACAGCATTTCATGGGATAAGCATGTTTCGCTGGTCAACAGAAATTGCAACAACATCAGAAACAGACAGCCAGAATAAGTCCCTCCATGGCAAGAGTCTCTAGGTGATGTTCCCTGACCTGTGTTATGCAGAAAACTAGACTGCATGATCAGAGGAGTCCCTTCTGGCCTTGAACTCTGTGAATCTATGTTCTGATTATACATCTGAGAATGAGCAACCGAAGTTGAAAGTGGTGATTTATTGAATGTTAGTTACAGGCAGATTCTTGTTTCTGAATAAGCAACTGCCTTTAAAAGGGTCCCTATAGCTCAGTGGAGTACAGACAGTTGTCAGTTCTTTTGGGGAAAAGTACTTTCCAGTCTATTTCTGTAAAGCTCATTTTAAATTTACAGCTCTGTGTAAGTGATGCTTTCTAATAAGGCTAGACCCTTTATGGAGATGGCTTTGTGGGTGATTTATAGATAAATCCCCAGATGAGGCCAAGGTGGGTGAAATACATCTTTTCTCCTCTGGCTTGTGGATCAACCCATACAATGAAAGTATCTTGGTTTGGTGGCCTGAGTTTTGTTGCTAGATCCTGCTGGGAAGTATTTAAACCTTAGTGAAACAGATGATGTGTCAACAGCTCTTAAGAGGCTTGGTTTTGGCCCGTTGTTTCATTTACTTCCACAGATGTCACATGTAGAGCAGCAGATGCCTGCAGCTGCTGCGAATCACTTTGAAGATACCAAGCTCCAACATCTCAGAATAGAAGAGCTGCAGTAGTACCCTCAGATGTCTGCAAGGAGCATTATGTACCTCAGATGCTCTCTGAGAGCTATGGTTCTCTAAAATGCTGGGAATGCAGAACAATGCTGTGGTGTGGTAGAAGGCCACTGGTGGTACAAAAGGTAGGGGAGTAGATGGCTCAATAGACAACCAGAAGTTTAACTCCAGAATGTCAATAGGATTTCAGTCAGCATCTGTGTTGCAACATCTAACATGTTGCTCACATTACTGATTTCAAAGTGGTAGAAGTGTTGTCAGCCAGGTTTGGAGCAACAAAGACTACTAGAAGGCTCCAAGGATGTAGCAAGGTGCAAGTTGGTCTCTTCTCCCAAGTAACAAGTGATAGCAGAAGAAGAAATGGCCTCAAGTTGTGCCAGGGGAGGTTCAGGATGGATAACAGGGAAAATTTCTTCGCAGAAGGGATTATCATTGGAAGAGGCTGTCCAGGGAAGTGGTTGAATCACTGTCCTTGGCGGTATTGAAAAGACGGGTAGCCAGAGTGCTTAGGGACATGGCTTAGTGGTGGTTTGGGTACTGTTAGGTTCATGGTTGGACTCAATGATCTTAAAGGTCCCTTCCAACCTGGACAATTTTGATTCTATGATTCTAAAACCAATAATGGATTGAGGAACAAACTAATAACAGTTCTGTCCCTCAGTTGTATAGTCTATGGTAATATATTGCTTTTAACAGTGGAAGTCCTGGACAAATCAGGCTTCTGTAAAATACATGACTGCAGTAGGCAAACATCATTGAATAAAGCGCTCTGCATATTCAAGAGTATGAGGCCTTATTTCTAGAAACCTCTCTTAAATCAATGATGGCATTACTGCACTTGATTAAAATGGATAGATCTACCTTAACAACAAAACCATCACTTTGAATTAGAAGAGCAAGCCATTAAATTGTAAAACATATGAACACTAAAGCGACCATATTTCTAGGTATATAGATTATCTTTATTTACTGTACTCCTTTAAATGAGCGGCTTAACTGAGTAGAGATTGCACAATTATTTAAATGCATGTTTACATTTGCCTAAATTGTGCAAAAGTAATTTAGAAGATGAATTTCAAGAAATATTCAGGAAATCTGCATAAAGAGAACATAATTATTATTGATATTTACATACCTCCCCTTTTCACTTTCACGCACTATTACAAACCACACAGAACATGACTAAAGAAATTATTGGAAAGGCTGCTGTAAATACAAATATGGATTCGTCAATAAATGTTCAGGCTTCCAGGTGAAAAACAAATGACATGACTATGGAGAAGAAATATTACGTTTTATTTAGATAGTTATTTGGAATGGGATCTGTACAGATAAATCCATACTCAAAATATAGCAGTCTGTTTTGACAAAGATGAATGCTGTTGAAAAGAATAAGTAAAACACAGACAAAATTGCAAGTGCCAATGGAAGCCAGTACAAGAAGCAGCAGATATGCTAGGTAGAAGTGTCCAGGTGTCAGGGGAGAAATGGCCAACAGTAAGATAAGCTTTCACTCCAGTACTGATGAAGAAGCCTTGATTCAGAAGTGCTTGCATACCAGTGTCAAGCAATAGCAAAAACCTACATTGGGATCTTCTTCCTTGCTTGACAACAAGAGGACCTTGGTGATACTCGGGTTCACAAATCCTGATGCACAACTATATGTCTCCTGGAACTAAGTAACTGCTCTGTGTTTGGGTGAAAACCAGACTCCAGCTACCATCCAAAGGCAGGAGGAACATAGAATATTGTGCATTTCTGAAACAGAAAAAATAAATTTAAAAATTGTGAGCTCAGAGTGAAATGAACCAAGAAGAAAATGACAAAAACGATTAGTGGAGCACTTTCTGGAAGAAGTAGCTATGCCCTATATTAAGTTTCCAAAAGAGGCCACTAGTTAGTGACTAAATTGCCCTTCAGCTTCTGCAAATTGGGACACTTTAAAAGATGCATGGAGAGGGCATCCAAATTCAGCAGGTGCTTTTGGGAACTTTCACTGACACATTCATACCCGAGCTGCAAGCAAGAGATGAGAATCCCACAAGACCTTGCAGTGCAGCTGATATGGGTCCATGCACAGAAAAGGATCATGTGTGTGTCTATTTATATTTATGTGCTGTATCTACTGAGACAAGCAATAGAAAAGAGGAGCCTTGTCAAGATTATCTGTCATGAGATAGGAGAAACCCATGTATCACTCATCCTGAAGGCTGTGCACCAAAGGAGCAAAAGAACCTCATGCTCCCCTGACAACAAAAATAATGAAGTCAGATTATCCAAGGAAACTGTGAGTTTGCCTTACCCACAAACCTCAGCCCCAGGGAGGGAAGAAGAATTATCAGAAAGGTCATTCTAAGCAGTCAGAGTCAAGGACAGAGCTGAACAGCCACAGAAACCCATACGAGCAAACACAGAGCTCACAAGGAGGAAGAAAGAAGTAAGAGTTCAAGGGAAATAAATAACAACATGAAAAAATTTAACACTACTGAGGAAACATAGGAGATGTTTCTCTCCATGTTGTGAAGACCTACAATGGCATGCTGATAGGATCCCCAGAGAGAACACATCATCTGTAACTATGCAGCACTGCACATGCTGATACTACTAATAAAAGAGAACGGTTCAGATCACAGAAATTAATTAGTTTAGAACTGCAACCACCAGGAAGAGAGCATGCACACAGCAGCATCCCAAAGTGTGTTCATATTAACGATTCTCTGTCTGGTGTGCTGTTGACAGAATCCTGTCTGTCTCAACAAAACTCTGGAAGCAGCTTTAAACTTCAGGCCCCCATCAAACAGCAAGCGGTCTCCCGGCAGCGTGCCTGCATGGAAGCTAGTAAATCCAGTAAATAAGGACTCGACAGCATCTCCTGCTGTCATAAGGAAAACTTTAGCTGCTGTACTGGAAATGTCCCTTCTCCTTGGGGGGCCATCTCTTTGCATGCACTTACCATGCCTGAAAAGCAGAGCTGGGCAGCTACTTCACAAGGCACAGAAAGTCCTGCCCTCCTAACAAAATCCATCTGTGGAGGGAAAGATGCAGAGCACCCTGCATGACGGACCCATGCACCTCACAAACTTTCTTGCTGCAGAAAGAGTGCTTTTCCAGTGTTGAGAGGCCGAATGGAGGTTTGTATTTTTCTGCTTACTGCTTGTGTGAGAGGGGGCTCAGCACTCCAGAGTCCAGAGCTCATTTAGAGGGACCTCAGTAGTTCAGAGTTCCCATGTCCATTACTTCATCAGCCACAATTTACTGCAGTGCGATGTGATATACAGCAGGGCCATTTCGTCTCCCAGAACTTTAGAGAGGGGGTCTGTGTTTTAGCATCTACCAGTTTTATCTTTGCCATCTGAATCTCATTTCCAGGATAACCAAGGGTCCTTCTAATTACTGCTCTGTTGAATGTACGCTGCTCCAAGTCCTTGTGATTTGGCTGAAATCTGGGCAAATGGGAACTGATGTCATTAGTCATTTCTTCAGGGGAAACACACTGACACCCAGTGTGAAACGACAATAAATTTGTATCAATCTGGCTATGTATCTGACTACCTTGCAGAAATACATTTGAAGAATACACCTGAATTTCATAGAAATTTAAGCACAGCAAGCACCATTCTAAGACTGATGATGGCTAGCAGCATGTTCTTATACCAGAGAGGACCACAGTATTTTATATAGCTAACCGTGGCTTGTCTGTGTGCCAGAACACCCATTATGAGTCACAGCTCTCGGCCTCTGATTCTCCCAGCATCTGCTGCTGTGGTTTAGTGACTGCAAAGTATATGGGGTCTGCTCCCTGCTCTGCCACTGATTTGCCACATGACTTTGGGCATGTTGTGTCCCCTGCCTCAGTTTCCACATCTAATATATAACATTTCCAAATCAATTAACTATGACAATGAAACTAGAAAGAACATGGCATTGATTTTGTTTTCCCATCTCCCCGTTGGACATGAGTATTGTGATTTATCTATTTCACTGGAGTACATATATGCATGCAGCATGCAGTGTCTTGTAAACACTTAATAATGGTCCTTGGAAAGTCCCCATGAGTTTGGTAAGCAATGTCATTCTCATTTTGCATTTGAATCACAGCAATATGAAAGACAAAAGGACACATTTTAAAGCAATCTTTTATGGTCGCATGTATATTGATTTGCATCAACCTGATTTTTTAAAAGCTGGCAAGTTGAAGATTCCACAACCTTCAAGGACAATCCTCCACAATCCTTAACTATTCTTACCATCAGACAGTTTCCCTTGATGACTGCGTGATCTCAATCTTCCTTGCTACATTTTAAGTCTTTGGGTGTGGAGAAGCATTTGTATCTTTCCTTTCCACAGCAACTCAACTGTATGTAAGGATTACCTTCATGACGCACCAGTTTTCTCTTTTCAGAACAATCCAACCTCTTTTGACCTTTCCTTCTTGGTAATGGTTTCCAGATTTTTGATCATGCTGCCTCTTCTCCAGGGGGGTCTATGTCTCTCTTCAATGTAGTGTCCAAAGTCAGACACTGCATTCTGGCTGAGGGGTTGCATAGAGAAGATTTACTTCATAGGCCTGCTAGATGGATGCTTATTCCTATTCATACATGTGAGTATGATGTCAGACTTTCTCAGCAGCATGACATTGTTGATTCATCTTCAGCTTGTGACTGACAGTCATCCCCAGATGCTTCTCTAACATGATTGCTGCTGAGCCAGTTGCTTCTCCATCATGTGTTTGTGTGGTTGGTTATACCCAGCCCAATCCTTTTGAATTGTATCCTGCCAATTTCAGACCAGTGCTGTAAGTTACCAGGTAATTTTATTCTCATTAACACACTTGCAGCCCTTCTAACATCAGCTGTCTCTGCAGATGTAACTATTGTTCCAGTGATCATCTCAGTTATTAATGAAAATGGTGAATAGGATTTCTTTGGAGACAAAACCCTGTAGAATCCCCTTTGAAACATATTCAGTCAACCATTGATAATTATTGACAAAGACAGATAGGTGGTTTCATAACCACGTTCCTGTGGCGGACACCTCTGAGAATGAGGCATCTTGGAACCTGGTGACCTATAAAAGCAGGACTCTGATTCAGTGTCCACCCTCCAGCATCACAACCATAAGCATATACAAAGCTTTAGCAGCTACAGACACCTACACTTAAGATCTGCAATGGGATACTGTACCAGCAGCACATAGTGGATACCATCAAAAGAAATGACAAGTGCTCATAGTGAGTGACTCTGTGTTAGAGAGCACCGAGGCACCAATCTGCCCACCTGGCAGGAAGTCGGGCATGACAGGTATGCTGCCTTCCTGGAGCTAAGATCTGAGGCATTGCCAAAAGAGTGCCACAACCTGTCAAGACAATGGCACTGTTACACTTTCATGTGGACGGGAATGACAGTTCAAGTCAGAATCTGGGTGAAATTACACTATAATGCTCCAGGGGTACAAGTGAAAAACATTGGTGCCCAAGTTATCTTTTCCTCCATTCTACCAGTTGGAGGAAAGGCAGCAGCCAGAAAAACATATGCAATCCATATCAACTCCTGGCTACATGGCTGGTGCCACTGTGGGGGTTTTGGCTTTTATGACAACATGGTACTCTGGGCAACTAGGGCAAGTGTAGGGTGCTGCACCTGAGGTGGAATAACCCCCTGCGCCAGTACAGGTCTGCAGAGCTGCTAGAAAGCAGCTCTGCAGAACAGGACCTGTGATTCTTGGTGGACAAAAGGAGGACCGTGAGCCAGCAATGTACCCTTATGGCCAAGAAGTCCAATAGTCTTCAGCAGTGTATTAAAAAGAGTGTGATAATTAGGTTGAGGGAGGTCATCCTTCCCCTCTACTCTGCCCTGGTGAGTCCACATCTGGAGCACTGTATCCAGTTCTGGGCTCCCCAGTTCAAGAAAGACAAGGAACTACTGGACAGAGTCCAGTGGAGGGCTACAAAGATGACCAGGGGACTAGAGCACCTCTCTTATAAGCAAAGACTGAGAGTCTATTTATCTTGGAGAAGACTGAGAGGGGATCTCATCAGTACTTACAAATTTCTAAAGGGTGGGTGTCAAGAGGATTAGGCCAAACTCTTTTCATTGGTGCCTAGTGACAGGACAAGAGGCAACAGGCACAAGCTGGAAACAGGAAATTCCACCTGAACGTAAAGAAAATCTTTACTTTGAGAGTTAAAGAGCACTAGAAGAGGTTGCAGAGTCTCCTTTGCTATTTGAAACCCAAATAGATGTGATACTCTTCAAGCTGTTCCAGGTGAACCTGCTTTTGCAGGGAGGTTGGAGTAGATGATCTCCAAAGGTCTTTTCTAACCCCTACCATTATATGATTGTGTGATTGTTGAAGTATGATTTCCAATTGCTTTGCAGCTGCATTATTTTAATATTATTTAGCTATGTTTAGCTTGTTTACAGGAACATCTTCTGAAACAAAGTCAAAAGCCTTACAAAATTTGCAATAAATGAGTCCTGCTATTTCCATCCACACAAGGTCTGTTTCTCTGACAGAGAAAGAAATAAGGTTACTTTGACATGACTTGCTCATCATAAACACGTGTTGGCTGCTGTTCATCTGTTTTCCTCTCAGTACTTACAGATAAGTTTATCTGGGACAAGTGCTCAAAATACTAGCACAACATCTAACACAAATAGAGGTTATACTGACTGCCTACAACTCCAGATCTCTCTTCTTGTTTCTAGTGCTACATGTGGTTCTTACTCTTTGCCAGTTTTCTAGGACATACCCCTTGCTTCTGGATTCTCAGAGAAAACCACTAACAGCTCTGAAATTGCTTCAGCCTGTTCTTTTAAGTACTGAGGGATAAAATTCATCAGGTGGAGATGATTTGATAACACTAATTTACCAGAGTGTTCTCTAACATTCCTTCCCTTTTTGGGCCTGATGTTACTTTGTTGCTGGCATTCATTGGATTTGCCACCTGTTTGCAGTTGAACTCTTGACTAGAGTGAAGAAAAAACACATCAAATACTTCCACTTTTTCAGCATCATTTGTCAGTGTCTTTTTCTCCCAATTGAGCATCAGACCAAGACTTCCCTTAGCTGGGGTTTTGGAAGGGTTTTGGTTGGTTGGGGTTGGTTGTTTTTTTTTTTTTTTCTTTTCTGAGAAACTGTTATTTTAGTTATTCTTCCTTATGCATCACTGTTCTTTGGGGGTTGATCCTATGTGTTCATGCTATTCTTTTGTGATACAAACCAGCTTGTCTCTCCTGTATTTTCTTCCTCAATTTTGGAGTAAGTTGCTCTTGTGTTGCTAATATTGTTTGGTCTCCCTTTTTTTTTTGTGGAAGTCCCTTACCCTGAATTTACGAACAGTCATCTTCCTGAATTCCTGCCGCATTTGGTTGGTGTTCTCTGTACTCCTTCTCAAAAGTTACAATTGCTTTTACTCAAATTCTTCCCTGTTAGAAGAATGAAATGCTTTGTTTTTAACAGTGAGACTAATTCATTGTCAAGCAGAGCGACTCTTTTCATGATGAGAACCTTCCATCTTTTTCAATGCAATGTTTTAATAGAGTCACGTAGGCCACATGCAGAAAATACTAGGCGGTGCTTCATCACCTTTACTGCATTTGTGAAGTATGCAAGTGTGCATACTTCTACGCAAGTATTTGCCAGCTGTTTCACAGGAAACCTGCAGGACAGTCAGTAGTAGAACCAAATCCCTGGGTCCCATTACAATGTCAAAACTGTGGATTCATCCGTCATTGCTCTCTAAATGACATCTTTGGCACATAAGAAAATGTAGACTTCCTTGTATTTGGAGGAAGTCGCTGATTTCCTGAAAAATCACCCCAAACCCAAGCAATCCATACATTGAAAGGGCAGTTTGTCAGACTGACACATAGAGATTCTCCTTTGGATCCTCAGGCAGCAAAATCCATCAAAGGTAATTCAGAAGTCACTTTAACATTTGTGGGTAAACCGTGACTTCTAGAATGAGATGAATTTTCAAATCCCTTTTAAAACCTTTACAAAGAACATAAATGATGGTTTGTTATGTCCCTAGTGTATGTTTAACATATCTGTTCCTTTGTTGGAACAGAGAAAAGCTCTGTGCTTCATTGCATGGGGTTGTATGGATCAATGTCTTTGTTTTTCCTCTCTTACCTTTATTATAATCAAAACAGGTGGCTCTAATTCCTCAAATAAATGATAGTTTATTTCCTTGTGTCTAAAGTATGAGGGTTCCTTGCTTGCTCTTATACTAATCAACTCAATTATTTTAATTAAAAATTGAATGGTTTAAACATAAGACATAATTAAATAGATGCCTGCTATAGTTACCACATTGGTATGCTCCCTTTTGCTTTCTTGAGCGCATATTTCCTCTACTGAAGTCGGTTACTGCCCATACAAATTGATTTCTACACCTTTTCCTACATTCTGTGAGTGTCTGCAGAATTTGGGCCTATGTCCCCTTTCTGATCTCATGCTGATGTAATTCTGCTGATTTTCAATGGAATTACTTCGGTGTTAAATCACTGGCTTTATTTGGGTTGTTCACTGAGACCCATGTAGAATGGGTCATTTAAAAGGTCATACATTCTTCTTGTATGAAAACAGTGAGTGCTTCTGGGCAAAGAATGTCTTTTTCCTTCCACATTTTACAGGTCTAACGCCTAGTGTGTAGGTACTACCACAATATAAATATTATTACTGTTGAGAATAGCTACTAGACTAAATGCCTTCTGTGAATTCTTGAAACCCTATATGTGGCTAGGAGTTGCTTCCAAGTAGGGGAGAGCATCTGAGATATGTGTAGTAGAGAGAACACTCCAAAGTGCTCATTACTGACTTCCATCTTCTCTCTTTGGAGCAAAGATGAAATTCTCATGGTCTTCAGTGAGACCAGTAGGCTGTGCTTCCTTATCTAATTATTGTGAGTCAAGGAATATGTATTAATACAGCAAGGGATGATATACATCAGATTGTTTACTTGCAGGCTTATCTTGATGAGAAAAACTTGGACCATTGTTTTAACCTTAGAGCTGCTACAGAGGTTTTTGAGGATACAGTGGTGACTTAAACTTACCTAGTTTAGCACTGATTTTTCCTAGAGAGAGATGCACCAGGCTAAACATATTTTACATCAGTGGGGCTGTATTTTTGGAGGAGGATTTACTGTTGTGGTTGTATTGGTGCGAGAATCCCAAGTAGATATAGGACTTTTGCTGTATCTCAGCTCTCTGTATCTCAAAACTATGCCATTTTGTCAGTTCTTCCAAGTCCAAATATAGGACAAGAAAGCAGACTTTCTAACACCTCATTACAGAAGCATGTCAAATAACAGAAATCTTCTTTCCTGCACTTATGCTGCTGCTGACTTACCTCTGCTCTTAAATACAACTTCAGTTTTTGCTTCACATTCCCTCTTTCCTGTCCCAGTTCTGAGCTGAACTTGGCATAATGAATTGATTCGGTGTATAAAAGAAAAGCCCAGACCCCAAGCTGAACAGAAGAATGCCCCCAAAGAAGTAAATGATCTCTGCATCACCTTCACACAAAGAACTGAAATGAAGGCAAGGACCACTCATTTCCTCCACTATCCTTGCTGCAGAAGGTCAGTCTGCTCAGATCAGGAAACTTGTGCTCTCTGATGTAATTAGGTTTCCTCAGGTTTTTTATCTACAAAACACTGTCACTGGAACTTAGGGCCCCCATAATATTGAATTAGAGACGTATATAAACAAGTGAACTGTATGTACTAAAGTGATCAGAGTGAGAACAAGTGGTTTCAATGTAATTAAAGCACAATCCAATGAGTTGTTAAGTCTGTTTAGTTGTATGTGGACACAAGTAATTGAGATTCACACTGTAGATGTCAGCAGAGCATTTGGCCCTTCCTATTTGTGCTTACAGATTTTTGTACATTTGTTTGATTACACTGCTGCTGATCTTGCATGTTGAACATGAGCAGGCAAGAAAAGGCCAGAAGATTACCACTTTCATATGGAAATAAACCCACGTAAGGAGAGCAAAAGCTAGTCAGATCTTGGCTGAACTGTTTCACAATCTGCCTCTCAGAAGGACCACTCCTCTACCTGCATGGGCTGGTGGCCTCTGCAAGGGCATTTGCTTGATGTAACTCAGCTGACTTCTTCAGCTGCTTACTTAACCTTTTGGTTAGGGAGAGACTGACTCCCAGAGCAAAAAGTCTGGCTGACCTGAGGTGAGGATTATCTTACAGATGAGGGAGCAGCCCTGTGTTCTCAACAGTGTCTTGACCAAATCAAGGAAGTGCTCAAATGCAGCCATGCCACTCCCAGCCTAACAAGTTTGTTGGTGTCTTGTGCCAGATTCACAGAGATCATCTGCCTCTTGGTTTTGCTGCCTAGTGATTGCTTCCTGTTGCAGGGGACATTCAGATTCTTTGTGATGATAATAGGATCAAAGGCTAATTTAGGATGGATGGGATCTCAGGAAGTCATCTGGTCCTATCTCCTGCTGTAATGTCCCAGAAACATGATCAGAGAGTTTAACCCCACTTTTCCAAGTACAAGAGGACAATTTGGTCCTCTACAGATAAATCTGAAGTTCATAGAATTAGCTGGTTGAGAGGATTTTCCAGTGCAACTATTGTCATGATACTTGACAAGCCAATAAATATATATAAATAACTCATTGTTATAATATCTTGTGCTTCAGTAAATTTTCTTCACAGTGCACTCTGGAAAGAAATTTCATGGTTAAAGTATTCTGCTGTAAGAAATCAAAATAACTTAATATCAAGCTTGACCTGCCACTCACTGCCATGTTCTAGTGTTTTTAGAAGTTGCTGTATCACAGTGTTTCTGTATCAACTTGATCATGGTGTACTCCAACTAGACTACATAAAGGTATGTAGATGACTTCTGTGTGTTACTTCAGCTGTTCTTCCAAACATTTAGGTAGCTTGAGGATAAGTAACAATCATTTTACATATGAATGCTTCACCCAATGAGACTTCCTTGATTGAAACAGCAAGGAATTTCTCTGGTATATGTACATAATTTGGATTTTACTCTTTGATAGGTTTTTTGCCTCTGCTGAGCTTCAAAATTCATTAGAGTAAGGATTGTCTCTTTAACACAATAAAGCCATGCTTTATGAATGGGAACAGATATATTGTCTCACATGGCATGCCCCAGTATGCTACTTACCAGTACATCTGATTGCAAGGTGATTGCTTGATAGACTGATAAACTGACCATAGAGAACATGACAGAATTTTGTGCTGATGACCTCTGTAAGGATTTTTTGTTGTTCCTGTTGTAAATTTCACTGTAAGTATCTCTGGGCTTCTCAGACATGTTTAGGATTAGCTAAGAATGTAGACTTCAATCAGTTCCCACCCTGGCTCTTTTAGGATCTCCCATAAAGGTCCTAACAATCACTATGTCCTATTTTAACCAAATGTTGTGTTCAATAGTCCTCATACAATGACCTTGACTGTCCTAATTCATTGGTGCAAAAGAAAGTGCCGCAAGTCCTTCTCTTCATCTTTTTGTCTTAAATTGCATTTCCTCTCTTGATTTAACTTGATGCTTTCTGCTTATGTTCATTTTGTGACCTCTCCTAGCTTCTGAGCATGTCCCTGCCGAGTATTTGCCTCAATTATCATACTGTCTGTAATGCTGTGGACACCTGCTAAGTCTGAAAAAAGCACCAGTTTTCAGCTGAAACAATTCTCTAGGAAACTGTGATTCCAAGAGTTAAGCTGTGGAATCTGAATTTTTCCCACTGGGTGTTTAAAGTGCTCAGCACAAGTAACTTGCTGTCTAAGCTAACCTGTCAATACTGAGGCATGTCAGCTGACATGTGGGCAATTTTATCTCCAACTGGTTTGTTAAGTTTAAAATAATGCTTTCTTCAAAGTTGCAGTATCCAGGCAGAACCACATTTGATCATATTCCTTCTTGTTAGCTTTCTAAAATGTGAATCTGGGATGTCTCTCATTGGAGGTTTGATGGACATTTATTGTAAATTACTTAGGTGTGGTTAAAATACTGATTTAGGTTAGGTAGAAGGATTAGATAGTCTCTTAAGATTCTGTCCAGCTCTGTTTTCTCTTTTACCCATGGGAAGGGTGAGCTGATTTTCACATTATTTGAATGTTTTTCAGTTTCTTCAATGCTTGGTTATCAAAGGACTTAGGTCAGCGTGTATATAAAATGTTTCCCCTTTCTTTTTTCTTTGTTTATTTCATCTTCGAATGTATGTTGATATATTCATACTGTCTCATTTTTGGCAGTTCATGTTCTGCTGTCCCTAATCAGTTTCCCTTTTAGAAATTACTCCTATGGGTAAAGTACTCAGCCCAGTTTCAGTTTTTTCATGATTAAAAATTAGTAATTTTCCATCCATAACTCTTCACTTCCACAAATTATTTAGGGAAACTACACAGGATAAAATGTTCTAAATATTTGGGCACAGAACTTCAATATACAATGTACAACTATAACTGCAAGATTTGCTCAAGAAACAGGATTGTGAGATTAAATTTGAATATTTCTTTCATCAGGTTATCTAAAGCAGGTGAAGGGGAGTGTGTTTAGAAATATGCCTGCAACTCAACTGCAGTTCATCTTTTGTGTGGAAAAACATGACCTATTTCTTCATGCTTTGCACCCCAAATAGTGTATATCCTGGGTAAAGAAATAAAAAGAAAAAAAGAAAACCAAAACCAAGCCAAACAAACACACTCCCCCACCCCCCAAAAATTAAAAAAAAAAAAAAAAAAGAAAAACACAACCTCCAAAACAACAAAAAAGACTATTCTGCATTTGGAAATGTCAATGGAGTTACTGATTGGGCAGCTGGATTTGTTTATAGGTCAACTACAGCCCTTGCACTGGATGCTCTCAACTTTCATGGCATTTGCTGTACCAAGTATAATGAAGTGGGAGAAAAAAACAGAAAAACAGAAATAACCTTATTAGTTTACATTAAAGTGTAGTGATCAAAATTCTAGGTTTTCCAGACTCTACACATTGTGTCATGTGTTCTAGCCCTTGAAAGAATTTTGAAGGCAATGAAATCAGAACTTCTAAAGCAGAACAGAAGACTTACAGAAATTACTTACCTACTAAGTGCTGTGACACCCTGTTGATACTGGTGCTGTGTAATGATTTCATCGTATTTTGATATCAAAAGGTGGACTTCTTTCTGATAAACTGGAAGTGTCTAGAATATTTGCAGCTGCAAGGTCAGCTCTCCTTTCTTCCACCCCTAAACCAAATTAGTTCTCCTCTTGATTATCAGTTTCAATGCAATATTGTTCATTATTTATTGTTTAGAATTTATTTCCTTTCATTATCTATTTTGCCATTGGGGAAAGCATTTGATAAGCGTTGAGTGGCACATAGAGATTGGATTAAAGGAGAAAATCATCAACTAAATGACAAAATATGGAATAAAAGTATAGCTAAGCATTGTAGCACCTTTGTCTCAAAGCTAGGCAACATGGACACAATATCAGTGCTTCTTTGCTTATATAACTTTATTCCCACTTTGCATTTTCCCTGAAGAAATATTGAGAAGGAAACCCATGGAAACACAGTTAGCTTCTGTCCAGTAAGTAGTGATGGCTTACAGTACATTCAACAATTTGGTAAAATTTTATTCTGATATACAGTACATAGTCTCCTATAGGAATTAAACAGTGAAACTGAACAGCACGCCCCATACTGAGCTCCTTGCTGAAGATAGTCTGTCCATTTTTTTAATGTTGTTATCACTGAATATTTCCATATGTCTTACCTGCACAGTATTCTTGAAAGGGTGTTTGTAGGTGTCCTCTGGGATAGAGGACATGTTGGACTGACATTAAATACCCTGTTGCAAAAGCTGTGTGGTTAAAATATACTGAAGCAGGTGACAGAGGTCTTACTGTACACAAACAAAGAACATAATACTTTTTCTGCTTTAAAAAGAGTAAAGATCTCTTTTCCCCTTTAATACTCATTCTGACAGTAAATTCTGTACAATTCCTCCATCCTTCAGAAGCCCAAATTACATCATTTCTTATAGACATTATCATCACTAATTTGACATCATAATTTAACAGTGTGCTTTTAGATCTGACCTAAAACATTTGGACTCCACATGGGAGAGTGTGCCTTGCCTCATAGTGCTGTTTAAAAGTCAACACTTATTCTTAAGCAGAATAATTGAAATCTGGGATGTAACACACCATTTTCATAACTTGAGTAGTCAACTTACCACAAAGACACTGCACACTTCTCGTCTGTGCCTTAGCTGAATTCATGGATCATCTCTGCCTGTGTTACCAGTTTCTGGCTCCAAAAGATGTACTAGCTAAGGCTATCAGTGGTGACTGTATATTGACTGAAGAAAACTGAGAATTCTGCATATTCTCCTGTCCTCTAGACCTCCGTTTTTGCTGATATAACTAATATTATTTGGTACTTGTGCTCATAAATTTGAGCTTCCAAAAAAAATAAAGCTTACTTATCCATTTGAATTTTCTTTTCTAGGGAAAATAGTTCTTTTTTCAAGATTATAACAGCTCCATAAAAATAACTGCAATTAAAAAAAAATGTAAAACACTTTTCTGTCATTTTTTTTCAAAAAGAAAAAGGAAACTATATTTCAGTTTCTATACCACTGGGGTAAAAATTCACATTAAATTTGACCATGAAATTTTACATGAAATTTTTCTTTGGCCTCTTACATTCAGCTTTACATAGCCAAATATGTGTTCCTTATTAAACAAAATATTGACTTCCCCTCCATAATTAATTTCAGTTTTCCACAGAGTTAGTCAATAGAATCAAAACAAACAAGGTACCTGCAACTTGTAATTTGAGATAAAGCAAGCTGATGAATAAAACCCATTAGTCTAGGTTGCACATCTTGCATTACCTTTAGTTCTTCCATCAACTGCCTTTAAAAACTAAGGAGAAAACTCTGCCATTCTGACACACTGGTATTTTTTGCAGTCACTTTGCAAAGGTGTAGGTAACGGTGGGGACACAGCAAACAGGAATGATGATTGCATGATTTCTTTATGTAAATGTGTTTTGCTGAAATATCATAGTGGACACACATGTAAATATAAAATAGAATGAGTGTTTAGATTAAATTTGCTTCCAACATGAGCCCGCCATTATTGCATTAAAGAAGGATGTTGCTTTAGCAGTGTCACAAAAAGTGAACCGTTATTTTATGTCTCCTCCTCACTGCCTACTTTTTCATTTTCCATATTTCCCTTTCACTGCAGACAACTTGTGGGCCCAACACACGCAGTGACATTTTCTGCTGAACATCTTGATGTCCATGGAGCATCACTTGATATCAAGTCTGAATATTATCCCCAGCCTCACTCATGCTCTCTCACTCATGCTTTTGCAGATGAGAACAATGATTTCATACAACTTACAGGAGTTTTGCTAGGGATATGTTTGCCCCAACAAGCTGTGCGTAAAGTGACAGCCAAACCCTTTGTGTAGCAGGACGCCTGTCCCTGGATATATCCTGGTGTCTGGATTGGCAATTTTCCTTCTTTGGCATGAAGAGCTGGCATATGAGACTCATGATCACGCTGATAATCCAGTAAACAGAGAAATTAAATCTTCTGACGGTCTCCTACAGGAGTTTCATTAACTGCAGGCCCAATTATAGAACTTAATTGCAACATTGGCACAGGGATGCTATTTAACTGCCTTATGGAAAATGCACTCCACTTCCTTTGGTAGTAGGATGGTCTGTTCTCCATAGGTTTACATGTGCTTTCAGCTTCTTGACAGGGGGCATGTTTGTTTTTCCTGGGGCTTTGAACTGATTAAGTACTTTTGAAAAGATAACAAGAGTTGAATATTTATCCTCCACATGTGTAGTAGAAAGACATAGTTCACCATCGTCATCATATATTGAAATGTATGCAGGAAGTTTGAATATGTTTGTCTGTGTAATAGTAAGTCATGTTTTGTGACCCACAACTAGTTTGGTACAAGTGAAAGGATTTCAGAAGCTTTATATCCACCAAGACATATGTGAAAACCTAACCAATAAAGGACA
>VZRU01012356.1:49615-60722 GCA_013398155.1 Pedionomus torquatus
CTGTGAGGGTGGTGAGGCACTGGAACAGGTTGCCCAGAGAAGTTGTGGATGCCCCATCCCTGGAAGTGTTAAAGGCCAGGCTTGATGGGGCTTTGAGCAACATGGTCTGCTGGGAGGTGTCCCTGCCCGTGGCAGGGGGGTTGGAACTCAATGATCTTCAAGGTCCGTTCCAACTCTTAACCGTTCTATGATTCTATGATAATAAATTCTGGCCCACCATATGAAGTCTGGAGTTAAATCAGATGACATAGAGTACCATCAAAGACTGAATGTTACCTTTTATTCATTTCTATTGCTTAGGTTTTGCCTTGTCAGTCCTTGCTATTACTTCCCATAGGTCTTATTGTTCATTTCATAAGCTTTGGATTATCAGTAATGACTGAACCATTTCCAACTAACTGTATTATCTGCTTATTTATAAACTTCTGAAGCCAATTGGAAGCATCCTCTTACATAGTTCTTGAATATTTCTTGGTCTTTTCCAGCATTTTCTTCGAGGAATTTATTATTTTTTTTTAAAGTCCTTTCTCTTGAAATAATAAGGACACCAATACAACTACCTTCAAAGAACCTGATATAGTACTTAGGCAGCAGTGTATATTAAATACCATATGCCCAAGAAAGAAAGTGTCCTTGCCAAAGTTGCATCCCTTTCTCTACTCAACAACTCCCAGTAGTCGAATTTCCAGAACAATGACATCCTATTTCTCAGTGACTTACTGACACAAGGGAAGGTCTCATACATTGTCTAGCCTCATACCATATACGTTATTACTCCAGTCTTTCTGTTGTTGTCAAAATTACATTGCTAAACTAGTAATGATAAATTGTTGTGATACACTAGAGCTAGTGCTGTTTTCATGTGTACTTAAAGGATCAACACTAGGCAGTTATGCATCAGGGTTTTCCTACTCCAAAACAAGGTGGGGTAGGAATTTCTGGGATGCCTAAGCTTTTTTTTTGACAGATTTGCTCAAAAGTCATTAAGTTGCACCCTTCTGTTTAGGATCCCTCTTCTTACTGATCTAACGTGTTTGATACCAGCAATGAGAAACAAATGCAAAGGAGATGACCAACAGGAAATGACAAGAAAAAAAAATCTGCTTTTGTTTACCAGACAACAATTTATGTTCCTCTATTCTGACATGTTTTGATGGTAGATAGCTTAAAAGTAAGGCAGGAAGCCAACTGTTGACTTACAGAACCTAGCAACAAGTTAGTGCTTGGAGGGAATGTGTCCTGCCTTTGGAACAGCTGACTAAGTTGGGAGTTTTGAAAAGTGCGTTTGCATTATAGCTAGACCTTGGGTACTTGGCAGTTACAGTATGATGCAATTGTTGGCATCCTTTGTGGCTTATGTATGTCCTATGACTTGACTTTTAAAATTCACTCTACGAGTGTTCTGTAGAGATAAAAGGTGGCAATCAATAGTTAAGTGCACAGAAAAGGATCTTTGGGGCAGCAAGATGCTTGCTGAAGAAGGAGTAGGAAGATTGCTCTTCTTTGCAAGGAACTCATTAACCTCTGGAAATGTTCTTTTGATCCCTCTGACAGCTCTTGGTGTATGCCAAAAGTTTAGGTTTATCTGTAGTCAGCAACCAGGAACGCACTGCAGCAGGTGCTGCTTGGCAAGGCAGGAAGGCCTGTTTCATCTCTGAGTCTCCAAAAATTTGCTTCATCCAGAGATATGGAATCAGATTATCTGGGATAGTGCGTGTCTGCTTCTACCCCTTACATATCTGGGGTATGTCAAAGTTCTTCCCTGCTGTCATTTTACTGTTATCCTTCTCAGTTGTGACTGTGGCAAACAACCCAACAGTTCCTTCTCAATCAGATAAAAAGTCTATAGTGAAATGGACAGTTACTTATGAACAAGGAGACCTAGCATGATTTTTCTTGATCACTCACTTTCAGCCTTTATAAAATATATCTTTTATTCAGATTTTATTAAGTTACTCAGAAGATTACTCAAATCCAGTCATGACTGCCAAAATGCTGAACGGCCTTTCAGGCCCATGTGAGCTGTGTCTGGGTCTCAGCACATCCCAGCTGCACTCTAAGGGCTGCAACTGGTAGAAAATCATGAAAATAGTACTTCTCAGACAATGGACAAAAAGGCATGAAAGGATCATTGATACCCAGGTTCAAAGCCCACACACTAAGGTGAAAGGAAGCCTTAGTGCCAGGTAAAAGCCTGTATGAGCCCTTCATTAAAGTTGTATAGTACTCCCTTAGGTTGGTATTCATGTAACACTAGGAGTTCCTGTAGCATCCCCCACCAGGGCCTTAAAAACAAGTAGTCTCTAAATTGATAAATGCCCACTTGAACCCTGCTCCATGCAAGATCTTTTGTACCTTTCACAAGCCACAGAGGCTCCTGTGCCAGCATGGTGGATGCTAAGGGGCCTTTCCAAAACCAGAGAGGGGCAGAAGGTCTACTGGATGTAAAACTCCAGGCTCTGGTTTGAAAAGGTGGCAACAGAAGAGCTCCCAGCACCTGGAGCAAATGCCAGCACCTTGCAGCTGGTAGGAAAGGGCAATGGGTGGAGACAGGGGAAAGCATGCTGTGAGGTCAAGAAGCCTTCTGCTGCAAATCAACAGTGTGATAGTCAGCAGGCTCCTGCACAGGCACTTGAATGTTACTGCTGTTTTCTTGGCTGGCTTTGCCAGTTTCTCTAGGTCTGTTGTGTCTCCTGAGTCCCTGCTGCTGCTACTATCTCTTCTTTCCCAAGGACTTCAGCTGGTCTTGTCAGCCCCTATGGCATTTTAAGTCTCCAAACATTTTGGTGAACAGGCCTTGATACCAGCTCCACCCAGACATCCTTAGATAAGGGAACATTTTAAAGGTTAATTATTTATCAAATTACAGTAACAAATTATTAGCAGATTTTTGTCTCTAGCCTGCTCCCATTCCCAAGACAAGCAAAGTAACAAAGAACTGAGAAAAAGCCCAAATATTTTGATTCAAGGTTTTTATAAAGAAGCCTTTTGAGGTAATGTTCTGCTTCAGCATGTAACTAAATTTAAGTTTCCGAAGCAGAAACTCCACCTTATCCTGAACGGAATTCTGCAGACAACCAAGGCTAGTAGAGAAGTGGGGAAAAGAGGATGAAGTAGTTTTCTGGAGAAAACAAAGCATCCAAGCATGATTATTAAAAGAAAGGTAAAAGAAAAGAATGGTAGTTATTGTCCAGCTCTAGGTGTAATTGCCTTCAGATGGCTGCTGTGCTTTTTGAGCAGATTTTGTCTAAGACCTTCTGAGTACAGCTTCTGCATTTTCCATGTCCATCTACCTTTGAAGGGTTACTAGCTTTACCTCCCTTACAGCTGGCTCCTGGAAAACAAGACAGCAAAGAACTGCCTCATGCCAAAAGACAGCTGCATCACACATAGAACTAGTTCAGTGAGGCACCATTTTTCTCTCTGCCCACTGGCCACATTCATCCATGGGTGACATTGGCTCCAAAAGTATTTAGCTGCACAGCTCTTCTGACATCCTCTTGAGGCAGTATATTCCAGTCCCACAAACCATGCTCATACCTTTATAAACCTGGTGAGTTACTGTACTCACTAGCCCTTCAGAGTCTTACCAAGAAGCTTGTTGTAGTCTTAGATAAATGTAAAGTTCTTTGTCATGAAAGCTCTGCTGCAGTCTCTGCAATATGTAGAGTTATTCTATTTGGCATTACCAGGGCTTTCACTGTGATATACTTCAGATTAATGAGATAACAATTCTCAGTCAAGAGGCTATGTCAAAAACACTCCTAATTGTGCAGATGAATTAGTTCATTCACTGTAACTTTTGCCATTTATGCTGGTTGTGGGATGGGTGATGTGGCTCCCATCTGTGAGATTATCCCCTTTGTGTAAATACTTTTAACCTTGCCAAGAAACAATTGGTATGATAGGCACTTTTTAAAATCAACTCTGCTCCAATATTGAGAATCAGGCTTCATGGGTTAGTATCCATCGAAGATGGGGGTTGTTTGGAAATTAATTGATCAAAAAGAAACACTGAACACTGCCTATTTCAAAAATATTAGATCCCTTTGGTTTCATCCATGACGATGGGGGCTAAGCCCTCTGATATTCATGTGATACCCATTGGCTACATTCTTGTCAGTAACATTTGTGCTCTAATTTTCTCTGTGTGGATAAGACTGTGTAGAATACAGACTTTACTCCCCTCATTCCTACTCCATCCAGGCCTGCAATGGGAGATGATGTGGTCACTGCTTCTGTGTGAAACGGCAGAAATGCTACCTGGATCCTGGCTGATGGCCAGGAGAACCCAGAGTAACAGAGGCTGTGTACAGCCAAGAAACTGAGCTGCTCCAGGAACAGAAAAGTGACTGCTTGGGAAACAGCAGGCATTTTTATTCCTATATAAGGCTGTCCAGTTGTCTGCGTAAAATATGAACGTGAGGGCCATCATCCAGATATGAATCACAAAGTGCCCGCAACAGAAACCCACTTTTCAGCAGCTTTTAGCATCCCTAGAGATACCAGTGGCTGAATGGGTAAGGAGAGCAACCATATCTGGAATTGCAGGCAGGACACTGATGAGAAGTGGTCATAGTTACTGCCAAGTTGCATCTGCTCTGCTGTGAAAAAAAGGCTTTCATCTCTACAGTTAGTGGTCAGAAAAGAAAAAACTTCATTGCTTTTAAAGCCAGCAGGATCACCTGCTGTGCTCTCCTGTGTGAAACAGGTGGTAGACATAAGACAGCTTTTATTGTTTACTTTGAAAAACTAAATTCCTGAAAGTGGGTTATTTTGGCATGTTTTAATTTTGTAAGCAGTTTTTCACCTCAGTATCCTATGTGCATTAGTAGCCATTGATGAATGAATAAAAGTGTCCCAATTATACGGACGACTGAATTCAAATGTACTTTCAAAATTTTCCCTTATGCCAAGATTGTGTGGTAGTTTTCAAATGATGGGGTTTTTAAGCCAAGCTGGAGGTCACAAAAGTCTATGAGCTCTGTTAGGCCTTGGAAAAGTCAATGAAATAAGACAAATTTTTGAGCTAAAAAGGGAAAAAACTTGAAGTAGGAGTGCATCTAGGTGAATTTATATGACCCATAGTGTCTTTGTGGTGGGCACTAAGAATTGAAGGTGTGGGAGAATTACCTCATAGAGAAGGGCAAAAATGTTCCAGAGATTCACAGATCATGAAGTTGCACAAGAGAATAGGTATTCAAATTATTGAGTGAGGGAAAGATGCTTATGCTCTTACCTGCTCTGTCTGGGAATTCCTTAGATGGGTTTGATTGCAGTAGAGCGCCTAAAAAATCTCTTTGTGTTAGGACCAGAAGCGATGAGAGTCTCTGAAAAGAAGCACCAATATGCTATAGAGTCAACAAAGAGGTGGAGAGCAGGCAGGTAGGGCATTTTGTGGACAATTGGCTTCTTTGGAGAAGTCAGATTAACTATCACCTAGCTAGGTGATTCACCAAAGAGATATCTGCAATGGCTGTTGATGTGACTGCTGGGACAAAAAACTGTCATGTTCTGTCCAGAGTGGTTGATGTGCACATAAGTGGGGATGCCCTGTTTGTGCTATGAGTCATTCACATCAGGGCTCTATTCTTGACCTTGACACTGTGTGGTCATCTCAAGCAACTTGGGTTTAAAAAGACAAATATGACCTTTGATTTTGTGGTCCTTCATTTCTGAATGTACATGACTGACACAGTAGAAGATAAAAATCCCTCTCTAGATGATCAGAAAAATATCTAAAAAATCAGGTCCCAGTGCTTTAATATAGTGCTGTGAATTTGGAAGCATCCTAAACCTCAAACCACCTCTTAAATGCTGGCTTGAATGGGTGAGAATATCAGTTGTGCTGCTTGAAGTAGACAAAAGTGGACATCTGTGATCTTCTGTAATACTCTGAGCTCTGTACAGAAAAATGGAGTTGCAGAATGGAGGCTGTTCTGCTGCAAATTCATATTATGCTTTTGTTCCACCTAAGCCCCTGGGAACACAAGGGAGTTCACACTGTTCTGTCATGAGTCTGCAACTCAGCGAACAACAACAGCTGGACATGTTGAGGCTGATGTCAGTTTCTGGATCCTCTCCGATGACAGTCTGAGTCATTGGTCTCAGTTTGATCCTGTGCAACATGTGGGTGGCTTACAGGACACTTGGAATTGCAAGGTAAAATTATTCAGACATCATTGTGATTCTGTGTCAGAGAGGACCTTGCTGGTATGTCAAGACCTTCCTCCCTGCATGTCTCCATAATCCATGAGAAGGCTTTCCTCACCTTAACAGTCAGATTTATACACTTACCTTAACAATATGCCATGACTCAGCACTCATGACTCTTTAGATCATTATACATTTCAGTCCACCTTCAGATTTGGCCCTCTGCAACCACAGGAAGGAAAAAAAAAAAAACATGGATAGCATGGATTAAATGGAATACCTGAGACCTATAAGGTCACCTCTGGCTGGACTGGGGCCTGGATTCTTGCACACTGCTTGCTGAACTGATTTATATTCCAGAGTGAAGGTGAACCACAGCAAAAGCACACATATTACACGTGCTTGAGACTTCTTTCCAATGAGAAGGTGCTAGGCTATTGTTTATATTTCCAAGTGCTGTAATGTTGCAGTCCCTGATGTATGCCATGTATGGAAGCCAGGTATGAAATTGCCAGCTCCTCTGCTCAGCTTACATTCAGCTTTAAAGAAGAGCCTGACCTAAACTGCTTAGTGAACACACTTGCTACTTGCTTTTTAGTTGTGAGGTTCAAAAGAGGCCCCCAAAGCTACTCAAGAAAGGGGAATGAGCTCAGGAGAGAGATAGATGGGCACAGTTGCTCAACAGAAGTTCAGAAGGCTTTGTGTAGTCTTTTTGTGTGCTGGTCTGAAATAGACACTGCTCTCCTGTCGGAAGTGCAATGGGCCAATGGTTGTAGCAGCCAGTGCCATCTGATATGTGCGCAGGCTGTAAAAACATCTTTAAAGCATCTCAGTCTTTGCCATTAAAAAAAAAAAAAAAGAAAAAGAAAAAAATATTCTTGTGGCTGGTAAAGAACAAGAAGAACAAGATGTGACATCTTTATCACTGGAGGAAAGTTTTTCTGTCCTAAAGTCCTTTCACTGAAAAGCTTCCTTGTGTTATCAAAAAAACCAAATCAAACCAAAACAAAAAGGTAACAAAAAAGAACAAAAAAAAAAAAAATGGCAGAACATCAACAGAACACTTCGGTTTCTGCAGTCTGCTTTGCCTCCACAAGTCTGAGCACCTGAGATTCAAAAAGCCCTGCATTTGAGAAGGACCCTTAGCAAGTATTTATTTACCATGTAAAATTGGTAAAAGGCTGCTTTTTTTTTTCCCTCCCCCCTTCCCTGTAGCATACATTGTGTATCAATTGGTTATTCTTCTTATCTTTTCCTTTTTTCTTATATTTTTTGGGGGGTGATGAAGGAGGGGGAGTTGTCGCTATTGTTGTAAGGAAGATTCTGGTATCTGTGAACACAAAGTAATAGTATTTTAAATAATGAGAAAAGATTCCACATGGAAAGCTCATCTGGCTGTGGCAGTTTGTGACTGAATGAGAGAAAAGTGCCCTAGAAGCTATTCATTAGGAATTCACTGGAAGCTCTCAAACAAGCCTGGCAGAAGCTGAAATTGAAGTGGTCTCTGACCTAATTTTCTTCTGCATGAAACATCTGCATCAAGGCACTCTTTGATGTATTCCACTTGGCTCTGTCTACAGTATTGTATCACATGGCTTCAGCGTTGCCTCAGTTTTAAAAGACATTTCCAGCCTGTAGAAGGTAATGTGATGTTACTGTTACCCAAACTAATCACTCAATGTGCTCCCGAAATAGAAACAATAGAGGTTCAGACAACGATGTCTGCTTTGCAGTCGTTGTTGCTGCTTAAGCTCACGGTTTAAAAAACCCAGATCTGTGATATTCATCTCATGTAATTCATCAACACCAGGAAGGGGAGGGAGAGGGGGGAACTGTGAGCCTTCTGTGTAATAGTATGTCAGAGGACACAATGCTTTACATGTGTGAGCTTTGCATTCTTCGCCGCTCTAGCCATACAGTTAGTTTAGCACATTAAAAACAAAAACAGGGAAACGTTGGAGGACATTATCATAAAACCTCAACAGAAAGAGCTCCTGGTTTTCATTTTGCTGTTTGTTCTCTGCTGATTGACACCCAAAGCTCACGGTGAAAGAAATGCGAGCATGTTTGTGTAGATGCGTGGATGATATGTGATGTATCTTGAATATATTTTTTTTCCTCCTCCTTTTCTGCACCACAGTACACATTTCAGATCCTCTCGAGCTCTTCTCCAAGTCGTGTAGGAAGGATAGCAAAGATAGCTCTATATACATATACATGCACTTACACACACATACACAGATAAATGCATAAAGAATAAATGATTAGGGTCACTTCTTTACTTGAATGAACAGATCTTAGCCTTCTCCAGAAAGGTTTTCTGCTCAGTCTTACCTAATGGCATGCTGCTGTTTCCCCAACCTTGCTTGTATTATGTGAATAACTGTGGTGTCTTTTGTATTCCACCCCCTGAAGAAGAATCCTTTGAAATTCTAAATGACTGTGCTGCGGATTTTAATGTCTGTCTCTTAGAAATAGCCAAGCAATACCCACTCATGGAGCAAGATGCAGCAAGCCTTTTGAAAGTTATTCAGCCTGCTTCCTCAGCCTCATGAGTGTGTGTATGTGTGTATACATGTGCTGTTTAGTTCTCTGAATATACGGCAGGAATACATTATTTCCCTGTGAATCACTTTCTCTCTCCTCCTGTCCATCTACTCCACCTCCCAAATCTCTGCTACTTTTGTTGACATAGGAAAAATAAAGCTAACTGGCTGGGGAGCTTGTACAGGTCTTCTGGGTACAGCATGAGATGAGTTCGTAGCTTCTCAGTACAGTTCCTTGCAGAGATCAGAAAGAAAAGGCAGCCCTATTGCTACTAATTAGATGCCTCTGGGGTAATCACAGCAGAAAAGCCATGGCCCAGGAGCCTCAAAATAGCCTGCTCCCTGGGGTCATTTTCCCAGGTTTGGGCTGAAACACATCGGGAAGACAGAGTGGAGGGAAACAGACTCACTCCTGTCTGACTGCACATCTGGCAGATAGCTGTGTGCCCTCTCTGGTGCTTCTCCTTTGAGCCCACATTTCTTTGCTTCAGTGATCAGTGGAGGACTTGTATCTAGTAGTGACGGTATAATTAATTCCTTATACAAACAGCTGCTCCATCCCCTGTTGAGTGATGCATTTTGCTGTGCAAGGAGCTGTATGCACCATGACAGCTAGCTCCAGCTCTGGAGGACTTCCGTAGGAGTACATAGTCCTGAGACAACTGGGGCAGGCAGGGAGAGCTGGAGGCACGCACCCAAGGTCATGCAGCCAGTAGCCAGGAAGCAAAATCCACCTCATCTTCTGACAGCCAAAGTGAGGCACTCTGCGGTGGGAACACCCTGTCTCATCTTCTGCAGACAAGCACCAGGCCAGCCCTTAGTGCCCATTGCCAGCAATAAATCTTCTTGAACTAATTTTGTTAAGGACAAAGCCAACGCTGTGCAGAAACAAAAAGCCCATAGCTCTTTGCATGTCTGTTTTTTTCTGGAAGGGCAGAAAGGAGTAGGGAACCCCTCTCCCACCACATTCACAGATAACAGCCCCAAAGAGTTATTTTGGAGAACATATTTAAATAAGAAAAGGCAAGGTCTCCTGTGAGCAATGGGGCTGATTTATACTTCTGTGTGCATGTGGTTGGCTGCGGATGGTGCCTGGCAGAAGCTTATCATGCCCACTCTAAAAATAACGATCTCCAGTGGGCAAGATCTGCTCACTCAGACTCAACCTTGGTTCTCAGTGACATGACATTCAAAAGTGCCAGAGAGAGTCTTTGGCAGGTCTGTGATGCTGAAGAATCCAGGGAGTTCACATCAGCAAGCCTTGAAGTGAGTGGCTTCTGCCCAGGGAGAAGCCAGCTTGCTCACCAAGG
Source organism: Pedionomus torquatus (assembly GCA_013398155.1). Lineage (NCBI taxonomy): Eukaryota > Metazoa > Chordata > Aves > Charadriiformes > Pedionomidae > Pedionomus > Pedionomus torquatus. Next base: position 59,625 of record VZRU01012356.1, read on the forward strand.
CCATGAAGGGCTGAGGACTAGGGTTTGCTTTCTGGTTTGGGGGGAAAGGCAGGGAGGTGTGTCCCCCTAAAAATTGCTGCTTTCCTTCCCCTTCTATAGCCTCTGCTCCTCCCTTTTCTCAGTGTTTTACAGTGGTGTCAGAGACCTGCCTGATACAGGGGATGGTCATATCTTCCAAACATTCCCCACCCAGCCACTGGTCCTTGGGTAAATTAAAGCCATTGTTGTTTCCACTGGTTGTCCTGAGCTCTGGAGACCCCTGTTTTGCTGTGCAGAAAGCTCCAGCCTCTTCACCAGCGTGATGTTTCCTCTTTATCCACCCCCTTACATCTGAATTCTGGAAGACAAGCTGCGTTTTGTCTATTCATTTGGCAGATGGTTAGATTCAGATCTTACAGGAACATAATGTTAGAAACGAAGCATGTGTATGTTTGTGTTTGTGTGTGGTGGTGAAAGGATCCCAGATCATTTTCTTCCTCTGTGGTCTTAAAACTGCTAGCAGTTTCACGCAATCTCCTGTAGGTAACAGGAATAAAAAAGCTGCCTTTTTTTTTACCCCTCGTTTTTTTTCTCCCCCAAGCCTGTGCTGTATATACCAGCAGTGTGGTCTAGGCCAATGCTGAACATTTGTGCCTTGGACAATAGCACAGCCTGGCCTGACTATTATCAGCTGCTGTTTTCTGGTTAGCTTTCCTTTTATTCAAGTGCACAATGCAAGCCTTTATCACCCTTCAGTCATAGTGACTCTTGAGGAATACATCTGGTTTTCTCTTTCAGCAACTCTGAAAAGGTCAGTCTGTTCATTTCTTATTCGCAGGACACCACATTTTTTTTCTGAGCTGGAAAGACAGGCCTACACCTTTTCATTCCGTCTTGTACATAATTAGGCATGGTGTCGCTCTAGAAACCTACCCTTGAAATCCTCCCGAGTAACTCTTTCAGTGACGGGGGAGATGTGGCAAAGGAGCAGGCGAGCAGGGGGACCACTTCCATCCGGTCTTAAATCTCATTGTGTGGTCACAAAAGCACTTCCCCAGCACTGCCAGCCTGCTTTTTTCCTCTTTCTCCCCCTCCTGGTCTCCGCCTCCCACCCCCACC
>VZRU01012356.1:60791-72380 GCA_013398155.1 Pedionomus torquatus
CACCCCCACTTCCCCCACCGCCCCTCTGTCTCCCCGCTCTTTTCCCTCCTAGCACTAGCTATTGCTGTAGGAGCAAACTGCACACTATAGAAGTTCTCACATAAAGAAGTCCTCAGATTATTTGTGCAAACAGGGTTGCAACCGTTTTCCCTTCCCCGACATCCCACATTCTTCAGGCAGGCTGTAACACAATAACAAGTGTGCCCAAGAGGACAGAGCTCACAGCAGCTGGTGTCTGACAAATTATCCTGCTTCAGACAGGCAAATGGTGACTTGAGCTTCAGCCCTCCAAGGGACGACTGTTTTGGTTTGTCCCTCCACACTGGGTTGGGTGGGCCAAATCCTCTTGTGGTGGAAATCAGCACAGTCTCCTGGAGCCAGAGGGTCTCACCTCTGCTGAAGGTCATTTTTCCTAACCAGCTGCTGCTCGTGTGTTTTGTTGTGAGAGACAACAAACAAGGCTGTCAATGACTGTCCTGGCAATGGCTGCTCTTGCCACCTCTGTGCTGAGGAGAAAACACCCTGAAGGGAAAAACAAATTTGGATGGTCCTGTGCTTCTCCTTGAGGAGCAACTGCCAATATTGTCTGAGAAGGAGAAAGGGGAAGATGTTTCATAAAATTAATTAGTAACCAATATGAAACAAGCTAAGAACATCAAATTCACTTCTGCCAGGCAGACAAGATTGGAGTTGCTGACAATCAGTCAAGGTACATTTGATACAAAAATGCTGGTCTATTACCTTATTCTGCCAGGACCACTAAGTTGTGGGAATATGATTTTTGAACTCTTGAAACACACACAAGTTGCAGAGTTGGTTCTGGTTGGTTTTCTTTCAGTTTCAGCTTTTCCTTTTTTTTTTTTTTTTTTTTTCCCCCTCGTAGTTATTTCTCTCACATGGTAGAAAGGCCTGTTGCAGGTTAAAATCAGAAAGTATGCCATTGGATTTTTGTTGTGCCCGCCCCATTTTTCCAGGTGTTTGTCGTGGTGTGGTTGCAGTCCTTCAGGGCAGCTTTCCTGGGATAAAATCCTTTCTTCTTTTGTCCTTCACAAACATCCCCATAAGACTTGAGTACTTGGTGCAAGGCTTTTTCCCAAGCAGGGTTAATCCCTACAGCTGAAATCTCCTAACTCTAAACCTTTAGAAATCACAGTCACTGGGGTTTTGTTCCTGTTAGCAATTTCTGCTTCTAAGCCAGATGTTGGGTATGCCTCATGTCCCCACCACCACCACCTTGCTGTGGTACTCACAAGAAAGACAACAGAGTAAGCAGGAGAAAACACACAGTGGGAGAGCAGCGTCAAAGTGTCTGATGTAGGTGAGAGCAGAGGCTTCCTATTTCTGCTGCAGCATTTACAGTGAGCTGGTAGGTCTCCTTCTTGCACAGCTGAGCCCAGAGACATTCCTTTGCCCCAGCAGAGTACAAGGAGAAAAATGAGGTTCAAGAGGCAAATTAACTTGCTACTACATTACACTACTCCATGAGCTAGCTGCGAGACTAGGAACAGGGCCTCCTCCTCCTGCATCTATTTATTCAGTCGCTAGACCATAGCTTCTCTAATGGACAGCCTCTCGTTTGCTTTGCATAGAGGACTTGATCTGCTGCTCCAGTATGGCAAATGTGTTTAAACAGCCACATTTCTTATGTAAGTAAGTTCTGTATTTTAAAGCAAGGGGCAGGCTAAAGATAGAGGGAATTTAGTTTCTGGTATTAAATTTCTTGATTGGTTTAGAGCTATATATATTTTATACATATATATATATATTTCAAATTAAAGCTTTCTGAGAGTTTTTGTGATTTACAGTCCTTTAGCAGTGAATAATGGCTTTAGGACACAGAAGGAGCATTTGAAATCTTTATTACATCGTCTGTTTGATAGCAGCTTCTACTAATACAGTCAGACTTTGGGGTTTATCACAGTTTCTATGAAGGACCCTGATTTTCAGGGTTTTAGAACAATGTGGTCTTAAAACCTGCCCACAGCTAAAATACATTTTTTGTCTTATCACACCGGCCTTACAGTAAATTGGAATAGAAATTAGAAAAAGTGCAAGAGCAGTTACATAGTTTCTGATTACTTCTTGTAGAAAGACATAAAAGTTCAGAGTCTTGGCATGCTGTAAAAGATAGCGTTCCTTTCATCCCAGCATTGCCTATCTGACAATTTCTGGTTTCTTATGATGCTGAAGTATCACCACCTTGTCTTGTACAATTTGTCTGCGTGTGAGATACCATAATATGGGAAGAAAAATCTGGACCTTGGCTGAAAGCCTGAATTACAGTCATCCATGCCATGCTCTTCTATCTTGAATAAGGGTGGAAGGTAGGTCTTCCTTGAAAGGACACATCTCTCCACCATCCCATGGCAGTGAGTTTCATTAATTCTCCACAGAATATATCCATTTAATTGTTTGCTGTGTGCTATTCTTTTCAAGCACTGATATCTATTGTTTCATTTTTTCAGGATAAAGCAAATCTGGTGACACCTCTTTCAGAATACAAAACTATGACAATTTTTTTTTTTCATTTTCTTGACAAATAGAGACATCAGTCTCCACATGCAGCTGTAACAGAAATGACAATGAATGTAGTGAATTACAAGTATGAGATGGACCAGTAGATGCTGATTTAACAACTCATCCTTAGAAAGAATAGGTTATTTATGTATCTGCCTCACGATAAGTTATTGATGCAGTAACTTAAGCCGATATGAAAAAACACCATAGACTGTTGATAATTTTGCATTAGAATTATTTTTAGTTTGGAAGATGCTGCTCTGACAAAATAGAAAGTTTTTCTTACATTTTTTGAAAAAAAAAAGTTAGCTGTCTTTGTAGTGGTCAAAGCTGTAAGACAAAAAAGAAGCATTCCCATAAGGAGGAGTAGCTTTACTGCAGCTATGATAGTTTCAGGACATAAACAAGCAAAAGTTTATAATTTCCAATTCACTTTTCTGTCAGAGATGGTCTCAGAGATACTTATCTGATTTGGCTCAGAGAAGTTGCGTTCAGCTTTGAAGTATTTCAAACATAAAGAAAAGGTTTTAAGAGTAGGAGTATTTTCTGCTTTTTCCAGCTACACATGGCTTGTGTACATATGACCTCAACTGGCAAACATTGTCTTCAGTGAGGTCACTTTGATATTCCTGGAATACTATATTCAAAAAAACCTTCATTTCATAGGTAATTTCCAAATTTCATTCCAGCTGGAGGTGGTGATGTCAAATCTGGTAGCATTTCTTAGCAAATTTAAAGTTCCAGTTTTCCACTAGGTCTTCTACAAAGGTGGACAGATTTATTCAAACATAGTCATTGTATGTCATCTGACAACCTTAAAAAGTTGCAAGCCTTTTCAACTTGGGAGGTGCCTGAGCAAGCCTTCTTTGTCTATGACCATCCACAGTTACAAGCCAAAGGTGTGCACTTGACTGCAGCATTTTCTATGTTTCAGAGCATCTTATTTATGTGAGAAGCCTCTAAGAGTTTTTGAGCATTACATTTCTGTGTGAAAAAGGCTGTAAGTTCTCAGATGAGAAGTTAGAGCTTTGTCTTTGCCTGTATCTCTGCAGTTGTGTGCCTGTGTGCATGCATATGCTTGAAAAATGCATACAGAGGTAGGTATATGCATTTACATGTGCAGTGTGTAAATAGGACAGCCACTGCCTAGCTGGGCACCCTTCATCTTTTTGAAATGTAAGGCTTCCCTTCCCTCTCTTTTTCTCCTTTCCTGTCTTCTTTTCTTTTCCTCTCTTCTTTTCCCCTACAGAGTTTATGTCACCATTGTAAATACTGCTGAACTGCTAATTAAATGCTATGTAGAGTTAAAGAAGATTAACACTTTTATATCAATTCTTTTTCTGTTTTAAACAGGTGAGGGGAAAATTGCATAACTTTAGTATTTTTTAAGTATGTTTGGAGATATGCATCTTCATAATTTGATTTATAGGAAAAGGCAATACAAGCATTACCTATAGAGTGTTTTTCAATAATTCATCATTCCATAAATGTGCAAAACCATCTCTTACGTTTAGGGATATAATTTGTGTCCTTTTGTTGGTAATCATAGATCTATGATTAAAAGTGTGCCCTGACTGTTAAACCTGTCTACATAGGTTTGCTGTGCCACTTAGGTGACCAGCTGAAGTTCAAGGTGCACGTATGCATGGAGTTTTAGAAAAGATACACAGTTTGTTCTGTCTGCCAAAGGCTCTAAAGTTCAATATTCTATAAAGCCGCAAGAGAGTCTAATAATTCTGTGGGAGTACAAAAACATTAGGTCCTGTACTGACATGCCTTCAAGTCCCCTTCACTGTCCAAATGAATTGGACAGCAGAGATTAGACTTTGTGGTGTAATACAACAGAAGTATTTTGAGGCTGAACTCCTGTGTGCTCCAGAAGACCTTGGTATGATGACTGCAATAGTCTTTCTAGCCCTACTCAGTTACGACACTCAGAATTTGAATAAGAAAATCACAATCTTTGGGGTTTTTTTTCAGAAGACTCCAGCTCTGTAACTGGAGGAGTCCTGTAGCTGATTTAAGACCTGGCTGTTGTAATCATGGAGAGGAAGGCTTGAAAATTAAGGATGTGAATCAAAGGAACCAATATGTTGTTTCACCATCACTGAAGGCTTGATTCATGATATCAAACTACTTGATGAAAACAGTGGTGGCCTCTTCCAGTCCTCTGTATCTATCAGTCCCTATGCTGCATTTTGCTACTAGCTAAAATCCTAAAGCTTGTCAAGGCACGAGATGTACCTATGAGTGTGGTGCCTAGCAAACAGGACCCCTATGGAGACATCTGGCAGCACTGTTCTGCAGATGTTATTAGGAACTTACTGTGACAAAATATGAAGAACTGATCTCAGATCTGGGGATGGGCTCAGATCAAGTTTCTGGACTCAAATAACCCTGAATCTCAAGGGTGCTGAAAACCCAAGCTCAGCTACATGTAGGATGTTTCTTACACTTGAGAGGTCCTAGGCTGATGCTGAAACATCTCACACCTTGCTGATGTTTCTCCAAGGTGAAGATCTCAGCAAGTAGAGACTGGAAACTCAGGATGTGGATTTCTGTGCTTTGATAGTGTAAATTAAGCACTTATTGTTCCTTCTTTGCAGTTTCTTATGTGCTAATCCAGCCATACTCTATCAGTCTGTGAGGGGGACTTTCTTAGCACTCAGCATCATTTGTTTTCCTTATTCCTTTTTCCTGTCAGAGGGCAAACACTATTGCTGTCACTTAGAAAAATAGGATTTTGCGTGCTGTGCTTGAGAAATCTTCAGCACCAGGCTGATTGTATAGGTTCCAGGAACTCCTCTTGTAAGGCTGGGATTCAGCTGACTGATCTATAGCTGCAAAGGTTCACTGCTTTACTGCACTAGCATAAAATGGAAATGTTGTAACATTCCCATCTGTGAAGACTTGCCAAAACAGTTTAGTGTTTCAAAAGCTGCGTACTGAACGAAGACAAGATCTCACTACAAGCTGTGGGAGCTGGGAGAGTTTATGAAGCAGAAAGTATGGGCTAAGGGAGAGATCAGACCAGTGATAGTTTACTGGCCTTGCAATTCTTTTAAGAGGCACTAATGGTAGTGGACTGCTACAGTGGAAGTAGACCCAGACTCATTTAAGGCAGTAGCATGAAATTGGTTGCAATAAAATTATGCATTAAATGTGCATTATGTTTAATAAGACTGTATTGCACTCCCAATGTTTACTCTGTGCCCACTGAGGCTGATCCAATTTTCTAAAGTTCTTCAATTGGTTCGCTATCAGGTTTTCAGCCAGAAGGTCAAATTTCACTTGCTGTTAGTACATGTCTCCATTACTTTGCTAAGGCATTTACACTCCATATTCATTACCTCTCCTTCTTCTTTTTTATCTATCTCCTGTAACTTGACTGGTCCAAAATGGTCCCTGTAGGTGGCATGTTTGACACAAATGAGATCAGTCTTTAGCAGACGTCATCTCAAAACCATATACATGTGCAAACACACAGACACAAACACACTCACACAAACACTCAGACAGAATGCTGGGAGGAAAGCTAGTTCCAGACCCTCATTGGAGGTAATTTTATGTTACTTCACTCAAGGTGTATAAGTGACCGTTGTGAAATCACGGGTTTGCGGTATGAAACTGGAAACATTGCGGAGAGGCTGGAATATATGTTTAGAACAGTATGTGATCATGACTATACCAAACTGGGAGCTGGATTGTTTTAATCACAGGCAATGATAGTTTTAGTGTTCCAAAAACACATTATTTCCCAACATCTCAACAAACTCTGTCAGCACTGAGCTCAATGTGGGTAACGCAGGCAAGGAACCAGCAGGCGTACTTTCTTAGGGCTTTCTGTTTCTTCGTGAATGCTTTAGCAGGAAAATACAAGCCTGCTTGTATTCTGTTCTCTTCTGTTGGGAGATCATGTTGAGAGAATTCAGCGTGTCTAACAAGTTTCAGCCAATAACATAGCATTCATCACTCCAAAACGGACTGTCCCTGTTAGCAAAGCTGGCTGGATTACCCAGAAGGAGCCATTGTCCGGGACACTCGGTACTCTGCCTTGGCAGTGAGGTCTATGCCTTGCCTTCAGCTTGATTAGTTAGGGAAAATGCAGTGGAGGCCCTAAAAAGTCTTGCCAATACCTCAGATAATGAAGTGTTTGAATTAGCTAGCTGCAAGGTATGTCTACCCTGCTGTCACTGCTCTGTCTCCAGGCTGATGTAGATGTACCCATGTTTGCTTTATAGCTATATGTTGGCAGCCTGCTAGCCGTATGCACCCAAAACCTGCCTGAGGTGCTGCTGGGGAGCCCACAGGCTGTGCTGGAGCGTGAGAGCCAGGCTGAGCTCAAAGCCTGAGCTGGTATAGGAATACACAGTCATGGCATGGGCCACTTTTTGCAGTCCAGCTTCTTCTCCAGAGCATGGTTGGGTGTAAAGGGACCTCTCCACACTCGGCAGAGACCTCTCCTCCCCTTAGTGTTCAGAGGAAAGTCCTGCTAAAGTGAGGTGCTGCTCAAAATGTAGGGAGGCTGGGGCAGAGCACAAGGTGTTTCTGATTGACTGCATGGTCAGCGTCCTCCACCACTTTTGTCTCTGCAGGTACAGACAGTGAGACACTTTGTGCTACCTCTTTGTGGACAGAGCCACATTTTCATGTCATTCTTCTGTATTTCATACTGTTATTATGTGGAAGTGACAGTCTGTAGGTTCAGGGTCATCACTTAGTGCTGGCGGGAATACCAATATTAATTTTTGAGCTTACAGTGCCTTATTTTTGTACAATATTGAGCACATGACCTGTTTTATAAAAGTGCTTTGGATGTTGTGAGCTGAATACCAAAACCTGTGGTCCTCCAAAGTCATTGCTTTCAAAAATCCTCAGAGAAATTTTGCTGCTGACCTCTAAATGGGAATAACGTGTTTCTTGAACACCTTCTTTCATTAGATACATGTGATGATCCTGATAGCACTTCTGCAAGCATTTACATGTGTGGCTCTGGGCACCCACTCTCCCATGGTGCTGTTGCTTGGGAGCCTGACACCTGCTGGCAGGTGGAGAAGACCAAGCAGCTGAGTAGGAGGTGTACCTGCCCCTGAGCTGCCACAGGCTCCACAAGGTTCCTGCAATCCACATGTGACATGAGTGGGTCCCCATCCCCTCCAGTCAGCCCAGAATAACCTTTGGCAGAGAATGGGGGCAAACAGCTGAGGCAGCGGCTGCCTTAGCTAACCCAGCTAAATCCATCTGCAGCCCTAAATCTGTGTGCTTCCAGTCCCCACCTGCTTCACACTTGTCTTTTCATTTTTCTTCAAACAGTGAGCAGTGGGCCTCTTTTCTTCTGGGTGTCTGTCCAGGCTCTCATGCAGTAGTTGTCTTGTCTTGGTCGGGTTGTCTTATTGCTGCAGAAGAGAATGATGTTGTTAACTGACCTCCATGTATGTCCCAAAGGTCTCATGCAGAGGAAGGGGGGACAGTCAGAAAGCCCTGAGGTAGAAAAGGGACATCTGTGCCTTTGACTGGATAGAGTGAGAATGAGGCAAGTTGTGTTAAGATTTCACCTCACAAGAGCCCTCACTTGATCAGCCCTGTTTCCTTCCTGGGCGAAGGGTTTAGGCTTCACCCAGGTTTCACAGAATGAGATGGGGTTGGAAGGGACCCTTGGTGATCATAACCAAGCCCCCTACCAAAGCTGCACAGGAACCGTCAGTGAGCACTGTATTATGGACATGTGTTGCCCCCATTCAGAAGGATGTGTTCACATACATGTGTAATTGTTTTGTTTGGCTATTTCTTTGCAATGCAGTGTTGTACTTTGTCCCAGCTGTTTGTGTTTGCTACTGCTACCTTGAGGTTGAGGGTTTGAGGAACAACTAAACTTCATTCATGCCTGATAGTCAGAGACTTATGAAAAAGGGTACAGTTTTGGTTTGGGTAAATTAGATTAAATTGCTTAGAACAACAATAGCAAACAGACTTGGAGATCTGGTTGCCATTTGTAGGAAAGAAGGACCTAATCCTTTTCCTACTGAAATCAGCAGAAGGGGTCTCGCTGAACTCAGTCTGCATTGTATCAGGCTACAAGTAAATACTTCTTATTCTTGATTTAATTTTTATTATTATTATTACAGTCTTTGAGTTCTTCTATTTCCTTTGTCTTTTTCTGATTTGCTTTGGCACCATTGTGTTCCACCAGAAGAGTGGGCTGTGGAACATGTTTGTATGACAATGGATGGCCTGTGCTATTATATTCCATCATTTACATATAATTGCATAATTTACATGTAATTGGTAGAAGGCCAATGCAGTCATGAAAGCACAGCTGATATATACTTTCAGTTAAAACTCCTGTATCGAATAATAGTTACTCACACACACAAAAAAAAAGGTAGAAGAAGCTTGCCTGCCTTGTATCAAATATGTGTTTGGATCACAGTGATTTGCATTTTGTGGTTTTTTTTTTTTAAATATATACATAAATTGGCTTGCCTTGAGGAATGGTCATCCTAGTCAACCTTATTTTTTTCCATGGTCTTTGATACCATTTTTCCATGGTCACTATGAAGAACATGAATTTTAACCCTATAGCAGCCCATGGAAAACATGACTTTCTGGAGCCAGATTTACTGTAGGAACCCACAATGTCCTTCAGTGTAACCATCAAAACAGAGGGAAGAAGAGTCTAAGACATACAGCCTCCAGTTCAAAGGACAATAAAGCCCTGTTTCTGCACAGTGCAAGCACAGTCATTTCAACCTGAGTAGATGTAAGGCTGTAATCCAGGAAGGTGCTTACACACATGCCTGCCTGTAAACAAATGCTTAATCCCATTGGAATCAACTGGGCCCCAGCTCAGCTTGACTTTTCTTTGCTGTGCTGAACTTAAACATATGCAGTGAAGGGAAAATTGCTCACAGCACCCTCATCTTTAACAAGCGTGATGGAAAAAGTTTGCAGTGAAGTCAGCGGGACTTCAGCTAATGTGATTAAGTGCCTTTCTGAATCCAGCCTTCTGCAAACCGACGCCCATGGACTCTATTCAAAGCCTGCTGATGGCAGTGGGTGCTGGATCAGACCCTAAATGCAGCTAGATTTTCTCACACTTCTGCGACTTCAAAAAAGGCTGAAAAGATTTGAGAAGGAAAGAAAGGGTAATCAAGGGTGTGTTTTATTGCTTCATCACCTTTCAGAAAAGCAGCTGGTGAATGAAATGAGTGAGGTTATGTGAAAGTAGGTGTATCCTTACTGATTCTTATATTTCGCTCCTCCAGATTGACCTGCAAGCTACTAGTTTTGGTTTCCACTCTCCCCAGAACTAACTGAGATCAGCAGGCTGTGGATCATGTGAAGAGCAGAGATCATACCAGAATAAGCTGTTCTGTCATTCCTTCCAGCCCTGCTCTTTGTTGTGTTCCCTGGTGAAATTCAAGGTTCCTTCTCTTTGTATTTCAAGGGGTTTGTCTGATTAAAATGAAATAGAAGCTGGAGGACTAGATGTTGTCTGTGGCTTATGCCCATATTTCCTATAAACTGCTGGCAAGCATTTGAAGAGTTGTCCAAATTGACAGTGCACACAATGTCCAAATCTAATTTGAACTGCATGGTGCAGCTTCAGCTTTCAATCACACAGCACTTCCTCTAAAACAGTGTCTGCAGCTACATTTCCAAATTGGGACATTTGAGAAATTGCTCATCATGCAGCTCCCTCACTAGACCAACATATGTTTCAGCAGAGTCAACAGGCTGACAAACTCCAGGCCATGGAGAATTTTATGTATCAGAGAGCGCGTGTCGTACATGAATCAAAGTGCTTGTCATGCTTTGAGACTTGGTATGTGTATATCTAGAAACATTTTCCAGTATGGTTATTAATTATCGGGATGCTGTAAACAAGTCAACCTTCCTCACACATCTCATTTCAGCTCCACGAAGGAACAGAGAGCTCATGCCAAATGACATTGTCAACCCAGAAAGGCTCACCCACCTTCTTCATTCCAAGCATTTTGAATGCTGTTATTGTGCTTGATGGAACATGCTTGTTAAAAATACGGGCATCATCAGTTTTTGTAGGGTTGGCATGTAAAATACTTGGAGAAGCAGGGGTCGGGATGTGAAGGAAAGGAAGATCCATCTTCTGCATGAGACAAAGGAGAGGAGTTCCAAAGATCTTGGGATCTGTTCCCATTCCAGCTGAGGTTTGGCCATGTGGTCTTTGCTTGGTCTCCAAGCAATGAGGACATTACTAGTGACAGACCTCCATAGGGTGTTGTGAGGGTAAAGTCATTAATGTCTGGGAGGTGCTCACAGACAATGATGGCAAGCACTGTAAAAAAAAACCCTATAAATAATGAATAAAAAGTTTCCTTCTGCTGACTAATAAATGTTGTCCTTTATCTTTTACTACAATTTAACCACTACCCAAAAATGCTGAGGTGAAAATTCAATGCAGGTTTGAAGAAGGGTCCATTATAAACAGGGAGCTGATGAAAATGACATCTTGTAAACTGAAGAGTTTCTCTGAGATGGAAACCAATAATTTCTCCATCATTGCTTGTGACAAAAGTGCCTTTTACAAAACAAGCTGGTTTTCTTCAGGACAAGCTTTTCTTGCCTTCAGTTGAGGGTGGGCTTTTGAGGGCATTTTGGATTTTGTTTGTTTTTCAGTCAACAGTGGCTCCCAGAGTAAGTGGCAGGTGGTGGGGATGGTGAATTTGCATTTCTTTTACTCGTGGGGGAACACCCATAGAAAGCTTATTGATGTCCATGAAGAAACAGTTCTGGGCCATCAGAGATTGTATCTTGGAGAACTTATCCTCTGTCACAGACTTTCTGTGTGACAAGTGTAGCTGAATGCCTTTGTTTACTACAATTTGAAAACTGAAAGTTTTTTGATGAAGAAACTATATTATGAGAGTGAATAATTGCACTGATTGTGCTTTGATGAGCTGTACTAATGCCTGCAAAGACTCACACTGGCTTTAATTTAGAGGTGACTGTTTTGAGAAGGGCAACAAAGCTGGTGAGGGGTCTGGAACACAAATCTTATGAGGAAAGGCTGAGGGAGGTGGTGTTGTTCAG
>VZRU01012356.1:72553-92170 GCA_013398155.1 Pedionomus torquatus
CCCTATTGGTTGGACTAGGTGATCTTAAAAGGTCCCTTCCAACCTAGGTGATTCTGTGATTCTGTGATTCTGCTTTACTCTCTTGAGGCCAAGTAATGCTTGAACCGAGTTTGCTGCTGCTAAAGGTTCAAGTAGTTTGCTAGACCTGGGGACTTAAGTTTAGATTTTTGATTGAAATTTGTGTTGTTACGATTTAGTTTCCTGCATGTTGATGGATGGTTGTTTTGTCATTGTAACATACAGTTGTTCACTCAAGCTGCGCATTACAAATCTCTGAAGGTAGAAACTGTAGATCTCAGTCTTGGTTGGGATTCTGTGATGTCTTAACAGACAAGCCTCAACTACATCAGGAAATTATTTCTTTCTACAGGACTTGGCACTCTGAGTGTGCACACTAGTGTCCATAGAAATCTAGAGGCAGTTTGTTTCCTAAGAGAAAATGCTTCACTGAGGTTTGAGGACTATCTTTTTCCAGTTGTGCTACTGTCATGCCATGTTACTTAAGAAATATCTGTTATCGCTCAGTGACTCAGTTTCCCTATCTGAAAATTGCAATGTTTGTGTTCTTCTTCTATGGTAGAGCGTCTAAAGTGGTGTCCATGGAAAAGCTATTTTAGAATAGCTAAATATATAAATATATATATTTATAGCACATAAACAGAAAATTAGAATGATGAGTCCCAAGTTGTTGCCTAATCTAATGGCATGAAAGCATGACTATGCCGTGTTTGATATCACTCAAACATTTGCTCATCTGACTTTTGTTTCCAGAAATTGTCCTTCTGCCTCATTAGCCTCTGCCACATAAAGGTAGAGACAGAAAATTCCAGGAGTAGGGCTCATCAGATGGATGAGCTCATCTTCCTGAGGTGTTTATCCAATATTTTCATTTGTTCCACCACCTTATTGGTTAGGAAAATTTCTGAGTTGTGCTTAAGAGTGCCACCTCTCCTTGGGCAACCTTTTCATGTTTGTGTTTTTATTATTGGCATGTTATTTCAGGTCAGCTGCAGCAACGAAGAGCAGGTCTTGCTATTAGTGTGGTGGAGATTGGTGTGAAGAAATATTTTCCTAACAAAAACAAAAGCAAAATGTCTGTGAAGAAAACAGGTGCTGTTTTCCATTTTCTGACTAGATGAGCAACATAGTGTCTTGAACTGTGCCATGGTTTTGAATCCTAGGGCTTTAGTTTGGGGAACCTAGCTGAGATCTGGCTTTCCTGGTGTTCCAGTTGGCACAATATTACAGCCGTTCACAGGGAAATTCATACCCAGCACAGAGTCCTTCACATAATAGATATAAATATGATTCTTGGAATTTACTAAACAATAGGCAAGAACAGAATTCCCAACAGGCTGGAGGGGAGCAGTTAAGTATGAAGGAAACACCTGCAGAAGTGGGTATCCATTGTTTCCTTTTGATGTTTATCACTGTGCCTAAATCTGGAAAGAATAAGATCTTCTGGCCTTCAAAAACAATTTCCTTCCTAGCCTTTATTGCTTGGAGGAATCTGTCCTTCTCAAGGATTCCTGTTTTGGAGGCAGTGAAAATTATCTCTGTGCCTGGGTGAAATTTCATCTCTGGCTCCTCTCAAGACCGAGCAGGTAACTTTTACAGATCAGGTCATTTGAAATGAAGGGCTGTGGTGAGTGACATTTGTGAGCTGCCTCTCATCGTGGCATATGCTGATATGCCAACACAGTGTCTCAGTACTGGCACTAGGAGGGAGGTGTGGAGGTGGATGAAGATTGGGACTGGGCTGAGGCTGCTATGTGAAGGTTTCCAGACCAGAGGCCTGACAGTCACAGTCCTGTCCTCCAGCATTTCTCAAGCACTCTGATGGATGAAAACCACAAGGAAATGATGAGACAGCCTGATCCTTGTGCATTTTTGATCAGCAGAAGGGCCTGACCCCTGCATGGTGCGAGGTCACAAGCAGGCCCTTCCATTGCCTTATCATCTTTGGAGACAGAAAACATGTCTGCAAAGCCAGCTGTGTCTGCAAGCCCCTAAATGCTCACACAGTTTTAGGAATCCAGCTCTGACTGGTATCCCTTCTGGCCAGTTCCATTGCTGCTCCGACTGCCTGAGATTTGTCTTCTCTTTATAGCACCTTTTATTATCCTTTTGACAGGCCTTGAATAGTGACGATGAGGAGGCAGGGGCAGCCGGCCAGTGCTCCCAGTGGTGCTGTTTAATTGTAAGGCTGTTTTTCGCAAGCTGCCAGCTGGTCCTGACACTCTGCTTGTTTTCTCCCCCCTCAGGAGGCATTCTTTTGGTGGAAGTTACCTCACTGACATTTAACTAGAGCAGCAAGTGCTGCTGAGCCGCTTTCTCCTCCACTTCAAGAGGAGCTGTGTAGACAGCTTTCTCTTTAACCATGCCCCACCACTTCTCAGCTCATTTTTCTGGGTTCACAGCAACTCAGTTGCTTTCAGCTTCTCTCTCATTCCCTTCCTTATCCAAAATCTCTCCTCTTTCCCCTTCTCTGCTAATCTTTGCTCAGGCTTCAAAATCTCTGGAAGGAAAAGACTTGATTCTCTTCTCCTTTGTGTCAACAAGAACATGAATGAGGTGGCAAAGGATCGTAAATTGGACAGATATCTCAGCAAGGCTCTGCATGTAGCTGTTGTCCTTTCCCTTCTGCTCTTTAAGCCTCCTGTGTGGTTCATGCAGGCTATCCCAAGACACAGAAGACGACAACCATATGCACCATATGTGCATGGCTGACAGACTTCCACTCACTGTGCCTGTATTCTAAATTAGCAGATCATGAGCCTACCTCATTGTACTCATCATGTGGTCATTTTTGTCTGGCACCATGACCCCAGCAGGGCTTATTAGCATGGACATGGGCTTGTGCACATGCTTTCTTAATCTGCCACAGTCTTCACAAAGCATGGACAGTGCAAACCTGTGGCTATTCTTTGTGGATGTGCCCAAATATTCTTGTCTCAATCCAGGATCACAAGGGTACATAGGTTTGGTAGCCATCCAGTTCCCCATGCCTTCAAAATTCTTCCCATGTTATTATTTAAATGGTGGAAACCTCTAAGTTGTTGAGATATCCAGGAGGGTACCAAGTCACACTTGCAGACCAAGTCTGAGAAGAAGGGATGAGGATGGGAGGCAAGGGCCAGGAATCACAGCTGACATATCAGGTATATGATGAATGCCATGTTACTGCTATTGCTTTTCTATATAACCTTCTGTTTGAGTCCCCCACCAGATAGTTTCTTCCAGTAACCAGAAGTGCGTTTTGATAAATTCAAACCTGAAGAAAGAAATAAGCTCCTGGTCTCTTTCACAATCATTACTGTTACAACGAATCTGTATGGTACTCATGTACTAGAGTGAATTATTGCATCTACTGTTATGCATGTAGTGCAACACCTATTGTATATTGCATATATTTCATATTATGCATTGGAATATATTTTATATCTAATATTATTTTTCTGCATGTTCTGGCCCCAGTTACCACAGTGTAAATGCAGTGTAACAACACCAACTTTACTGATATTACCTTTGATTA
Source organism: Pedionomus torquatus (assembly GCA_013398155.1). Lineage (NCBI taxonomy): Eukaryota > Metazoa > Chordata > Aves > Charadriiformes > Pedionomidae > Pedionomus > Pedionomus torquatus. Next base: position 76,089 of record VZRU01012356.1, read on the forward strand.
ACACAGCTTAACAGCCACCAGAAACCATCAGCCAGAGCAGGCCAAAATGTGCCTCACACGTCCAGGTTTATTTACAGTATCCATATAAACAATCTATATGAGATTGTTGACATTGGTATGACACTGTCACCTCATTCAGACTGCTACAACCAGTCCGGATCCATCTTCCTGCTGCTGTAGCAAATCAGTCTGAGAAGTCTTTGAAGCTTCCCATCTTCGTTAGGACATAAAGAATATATTCATGCAGCTGCATTTGAATTTGCAATGCACAGCAAGCCAACCAGAAAAACACATTAAACTGTCACACCTGGAAGAACAGGTTGGTCAACAACATGCTTCTGTAAGTATTTTTGGATCAACTCTAAATTATATGCAAGTTTTCCCCAGTGTTTGTCAGCTCTGCAATAAATGACCAAAGGAGTGAATACTAGCATGCATCTGTGGCATTTGTACATGCTCACACAGCCAGCAGAGTTGGGCCTCTCAATAATTTCAATTTCTGGAACTTTTAAATACATACTTATGATTGATTGCCTAAATGAGACATCCTGTGGTTTGCTAGAGTATCCCTTCACTGTTATTTATGTCACAGTATCACCAGAAGGCCCCAGCCATGGTCAATTTCCACTGAATTCAGCCCCATCTGAGAAAGAGACAACCTAACACCAAGACCTTCATCTAAGGGCCCAGTTGGGAAAGCTGCTGAGATACTTCTTGCCCCTGAATCTCCATTTAATGTTGACCGCAGAGCATTGACCTCCTCCTGATCACTGAGGTGACAAATGTTTCAATTTCTAAACATTTTCCTTGGACCTTCAGTTTGTGTAAGTTTTGCCAAACTGGAACAGCTGAGTTTCCTTCTATCTGTCTCTCTGTTTCTTCTGAGAAGACTTGGAAGTTACTGATCATTGTAGCCTTGGCCATGCTTTGCAGCCACATAGATCATGAATGCATCCACAGAGAACAGCACTGCTGGGATTAAAGCAGTGCAAAGTAATGCAGTTGCAGTTTGAGCATGGCTTTTTACATTTGTAGCACTGAATTGAAACTCTTGGGATGCAATAATATGAAAGGGAAGATGACACAATTCAGTTATCTTGGAATCTATTTATGCAGTATTTCCTGAGCCAGATCCAGAGATCCTGACGCAGTTCTCATTATACTTTACTCTCCAGAAGGTTCACTATGCCTAGAGGAGGAAATCCTCTTGGCCATACCTTTTCACTTGACTGAGGTCAACGTTTTACTCAAGGATACTAATTAAGAAAGGAGTAAAGGATGTGGAGATCACTATAATCTGTCCTGACACATAAAGAGACTGTAACAGTGATCAGGATAATGAGTCGCTTAATACAAGCTGTTTAAAATAACTCAACAGTTCTCATTTAGCCTATTTCATATGAAACTTACTACCTAACCTGGCCCATTCTCTTTCACCGCCCTTCCCCACACACCTCATCTCCTCTACAGTCTTTCAGCAGGTAATTCTAATTCTTTCGTTCCCACTGTTATTCAAGACAACCTCCCAAATGGATATAGCCACGCTGACAGTGAACAGCTTTTGTTGGCTTAGTCTGCATCCTTTGAAGAAGTGGAGTAACGACACTAATGGGAAAACTCTTCCTGTTGCTGTCTATGTGCGGAAGTGACAAGAGCACAAAGTCTGTAGCATGGACAGATTCTTATTGCTGCATATCCCAGTGGTCAGAATTGGGCTAGTGCTCAAACTAACCCGCTAGAGAAAGACACACAGTGTCAGGTGAGCATCATTTCTAAATTACACATGTAAAATCCTTAAGACAACTTTGTACATTTTTATGCATATGATTAGTTGAGTTTCTGTTTGTTTCTAATCATGCTAACATTGATTCACCACTCTACCTAGAAGAGGTTTGAAAGCTATAGAAGGACCAGCCTACTTGTATCCTTTGCACTTTTGCACAATAACAACAGTACTTTGTGTATTTTTGAGCAATTAAATCTTATTTTTTCCATGTTCACTGACCTTTGTACCTCCCTCTCCCCTTGTCCATTCCTTTTAGAACAAAATAAGATTTTGCTTTCACTCTTTTTTTTTTTTTTTTTATGATCAATGATTACTTTTTCACAACAAATGTTATTGAATGTGTAAAAGCTTTTAATGATCAGAATTAATCCACCAAATTGGTAGTTTTAAGCAAGACTCAGCTGGCCACCTAATGATTAGAATGAAACACTGTATCTTGCAAATCACCAGGTGTTGCAGCTTGGATTCTTGAGAGATACAAGCAGAGTTGCAGCTACAGTTCTTGAGGGATACATGCTGATATTCCTCTGCTGGCTTCTTGGTTAATTCCTCAGATTTATTGGATTTTATGATCACATATGCAAACTGTGATGATGCTTTTTAAAAATAAATTAAAGGAATTAAAATTCAAAATGTTGAAAATGCTGGAAATAAATAGTAAAAAACGATGAACGTTCTGGCTCAATGTACAGTAAGCACTTAGGTTTTCCTTCTGCCACTTAAGCAGTGTGCAGTTTAGAAATCTGTGTATGAATCTTACATGTCTCTGTCTCCCACTTTAAAATCAAATGATACCTGGCCATATTCCAAATCTCAGAAATCTCAGCAATTTTGTGTAGGATATGTCAAGTTAAGGGAAATTTGGTAGGGGCTGAAAGCTACATGGCAACAGAGATGACAGTTGTTGAGCCTCTCTTAAATTGTAAAGCACAATACAGAAATATGCATCACTCTGGTAAAATAGTTCAACTTTGTTTCAGCCAGATGACTCCATTTATGGTATGCTTTGGCTTTATGGAAGCATATTAGGAACTGTTGACTAGCTCTAGCCAGAAGAACTGCACTGTGACAAAATTGAGAGCCCTGGTGGACTTGCTCACTGCAAATGCTGTGACAGGGACCTCTTCTGTAGACCTCCAGCCCTGGAGGAGGTTCAGGTCATAGAAAAACAAAATCATTGAATGGTTTAGGTTGGAAGGGACCTTAAAGATTACCGAGTTCCAAGCCCCCTGCTATGTGCAGGTACATCTTCCATTAGACCATGTTACTCAAATCCTCATCCAGCCTAGCCTTGAACACTTCCAGGGATGGGGGATCCACAACTTCCCTGGGCAGCCTGTCCCATAGTCTCACCACTTTGACAGTAAAGAATTCTTCCTAATATCTAATCTAAATCTTCCCTCTTTCAGTTTAACATTGTTACCCTTTGTCCTGTCACTACACTCCCTAGTAGAGTCCCCCCCCATCTCTGCTGTAGGCTCTCTTAATGAGNNGCATCCCCAAGTCCTTCTCCTCAGGAAGAGAGCTCAATCCATTCTCTGCCCAACATGTATTTGTACTTCGGATTGCCCTGATCCATGTGCAGGACCTTGCCCTTGGCTTGGTTGAACTTCAAGAGTTTTTCATGGGCCCCCCTCTCAAGCCTTTCCAGGTCCCTCTGGATGGCATCCCTTCCCTCCAGCGTGTTGACCACACCACACATCTTGGTGTCATCAGTGAACTTCCACTCAATCCCCTCTCTGCATCACTGACAATGATGTTGAACAGCACCAGTCCCAATACCAGCTCCTGAGAAATGCCACTTGTCCCTGTTCTCCACTTGGACATCAAGATGTTGATTGCAACTCTTTGAGTGTAACCACCAAGCCAATTCCCTATCCACTGAGTGGCCCGTCTGTTAGATCCATATTTCTCCAATTTAGAGACAAAGATGTCATGCAGGACAGTGTCAAATGTTTTGCACAATTTCAGGCAGATTATGTCAGTTGTTTCCCCCTTATCTACCAATGCTGTAATGCTGGCACAGAAGGCCATCAAATTTGTCAGGCAGGACTTGCCCATGATGAAGCCATGTTGGCTGTCACCAATCACTCCTTATTTTCCACATGCCTCAGCAGAGATTCCAGGAGGATGTGCTCCATGATCTTGCAAGGCACAGAGGTGAGACTGACCAGCCTGGAGTTCCTTGGCTCTTCCTTTTTCCCCTTTTAAAACTGGGGGCTGTGCTTCCCCCTTTCCAGACAGTGAGAACTTTGAAGTGCCACAGCTTCTCAAGTATCATGGATAGTGGCTTGGCAACTTCATCCTCCAGTTCTTTTAGGACTCATCTGATCCCATGGACTTGTATACCTTCAGGTTCCTTAGGTGGTCTTGAACCTGATTTCCTACAGTGGGCAGTTCCTCATTCTCCCAGTCCCTGCCTTTACTTTCTGTGACTTGAGTGTATGGCTACAGCACTTGCTGGTCAAGACTAAAGCAAAAAAGTAATTGAATACCTCAGCCTTCTCTATATCCTGAGTAACCAGCTCTTCTGTTTGCTTCCAGAGGGGGGCTACTTTTCCCTTAGTCTTCATTTTATCACTGTCATACCTATAGAAGTTGTCCTTGTTGCCCTTGCCATCCCTAGCCAGGTTAACTCTGTCTGGTCTGTAGTTTTCCTAACCTGATCTCTTGCTGCTAAGACAATTTCTCTGCTTTCCTCCAAGGTTACCTGTCCTTGCTTGTACCCTCTGTAGGCTTCATTTTTCTTTTTGAGTTTCTCTAGGAGTTCCTTGTTCATCCCTGCAGGCCTTCTGGCATTTTTGTATAACTTCTTCTTTGTTGGGTTGCATTGCTCTGGAGCTTAGAAGTGATCCTTGGATGTTAACTAGATTCCTTGAGCCTCTCTTCCCTACATGGCTTTATCCCACACTTCTCTACCAAGCAGATTCCTGAAGAGGCCAAAATCTGCTCTCCTGAAGTCCAAGACAGTGAGATTTCTGGACACCCCCTTCGCTGCCTTAAGGATCTTGAACTACACCATTTCTTGGTCACTGCAGCAGAGGCTGCCAAGGTCCTGCAGGTCTTGCCCTAAGTGCAGTCTGGGGCAGGCAGGCTTGTCCCTCCAATGTACTGGGGAAGCTGTGTCAACTCCAGCAACAACACAAGTAAGTCCATCAAGTGGTTTGAAGGATGATGCTGGCAGCTCTCAGACTGGGGCCAGGCTCATTGCTGATTGTTGGCAAGTGTGCTGGTACACCCCATTAGTTGGGCTCCATTCATGGAATCATGGACTTGTCAGAGTTAGAAGGGACCTCAAGAGATCATCTAGTCCAACTCCCCTGCCAAAGCAGGATTGCCTAGAGCACATTACTCAGGACTGCACCTGGGCTGGTCTTGAAGGTCTTCAGAGAAGAGGACTCCACAAACTCCTGGTAGCCTGTTCCAGGGCTCTGTCACCCTCACCCAAAAGAANAACCCATATCGGTGGCCCGAATTCTTTCTCCCCAGGTGCAGGACCCTACATTTGCTCTTGTTGAACCTCATTAGGCTCTTCTCTACTCAGCTCTCCAGCCTGTCCAGGTCACACTGGATGGCATCACAGCCCTCTGGAGTGTCAGCCAGCCTTCCAAGTTTGGTATGAGCGAACTGGCTGAGGATACATTCTTTCCCCTTGTCCAGGTCATCAATTAATATCTTGAACAAGACTGGGCCAAGTATTGACCCCTGGAGGACACCACTGGTTACAGACTTCCAAATTGACCCTGCTCCATTAATTACAACCCTCTGAGTCCTGTCACACATCCACCTCACTGCCCCCTCGACTAGCCTATGCTTCTTCAGTTTCCTAATGTGGATGTTATGGGAGACAGTGTCAAAAGCCTTGCTGAAATCAAGGTAGATAACACCTGCTGCTCTCCTCTCATCCAGCCACAGTTAGAACATCACAGAAGGCTATCAGATTGGTCAAGCATGATTTACCTTTGGTAAATCCATGTTGACCACTTCCAATGATTTCCTGTTCTTTAAGATATTTGGAGATGACAAGTCACTCCATTACCTTCCCAGGGACAGAGGTGAGACTAATTGGCCTGTAGTTCCCTGGGTCCTCCTTCTTGCCCTTTTTGTACATTGGAGTGATATTTGCCTTTCTTCAGCCCTCAGGAATCTCCTCTGTTCTCCATGAACATTCAAAGATGACAGAGGGTGGCCCAGCAATAACATCTGCCAGTTCTCTCAGCACTTGCAGGTACATCCCGTCAGGGCTGAAGGTCTTATGGGTGTCTAGTTTGGTCAAATGGTCTCTAACCTAGTCCTCCTCTACAAAGAGAAAATTTTACTCTCTCCAGACGTTCCCCCTTGTATCCAGGGTCTGGGGTTCATGGGAGGACAGTTCTAGTGGTGAAGACTGAAACAAAGAAGGCATTCAGTAGCTCCATCTTCTCTGTGTCTTCCACCACTAAGGCACCCACTTCATTTGTCAGTGGGCTTATATTTTCCCTCATCTTTCTTTTTCTACTGATATACTGAAAAAGATTTTTCTTGTTATCATTAACTGTAGTGGCCAAGTTCAGCTCTGCTTGAGATTTGGCCCTTCTTACTTCCACCCTGCATAGCTTCTTTACATCTTGGTACTCCTCATAAGTTACCAACCCCTTTTCTAGAGATTATAGTCTTCATAAGTAAATGGGGGATGACACAGGGATGTCCTTCTTTTCCTCAACATTTGACATTGTGGTGAGTGGCTTGCTGCTGGTGACAGAAGAGACAGAGTCATTACATGTTCCTTCAAATGCTAAGTGGAGGTTTCCAGAACAGTTTGCTCAGGAGAGCCATCCTACCTACTGTTTGAACGTGCCTAGAGGCAACCAGCCACAGTTATTTTGGGATTCCTTAAACTGTTAGAATTCTACAGTGAAACCACTTTTCTATGTTTTAGTTACTTGTAATGGTGACTGTTGTAGGTTGTGACAAAATAGGAACATATATTAATGGGAACAAAGAATGTTCACTTTTTCTTCTTTTTTTTTTTAATTTTATTTTCAAATATAGATATTTTTCTCCTCAGGCAGCAGTTTCTACCTGATTACAATATTCACCAGTTTGTCAGTACTTTGTTTAATAAAAAATCCTTTTTCAGAAGTTGTTTTAACTGAGCTTTATAAACTTTACTGCTCAGTGAAACTTAGTTTACAAGGTATATGACTTGGAGTCATTTTTTAAATCCCAATTAAAATATATATATATAGTTTGGTATTTTTTAATTATCTCAATGTAAAGCAAAATGCAGAGTTTATAAGTTTCAGATGGTTTCTTGAAGCTCTATAACTTTGATCTAGAGATGAAATTGCCCTCTTACCATTTTTTAAAACAAAAAAAAAAACCAACCAAAACCAAGGAAAATGTTGTGATTTTAGAACTGATTACAGCAGGTATGCAGTAAATTTTGTCCACACTTTTTATAAGGATTTTTACTGGCATGAATCCTAGGCATGGCACCACATCAAAATCTATAATCAGTCCACAGGTGCTGATCCATTGCTGTACACATACTGCACTGAGAAAACTTCTGGTAGTCTGTGGCTTCTGGGGCTGGGCTATGCTGTCATGTCTAATGGTACAAATCCATGAACAATTTAATTAAAACCTACAGATAGGTTTCTTCTTCTGCCAAGAAACAAAAACATGCAAAGCCACTGTCTTTGTTTTCCCTCAGACCCTGTCCCTCAGTGGAAGAGATTCTGGTGGCACAGCGGGACACAAGGAGCCCCATGTTCTGCATCTTTCCACTGGCAAAGATAGAAAATTGACTTGGAAAGCAGAGATTCACCTTCCACTGAATACCAGAGGAGAGGGCTGGCTGACATGATGGATCCAGGGCCGAGCATCAGATGTAGTAGCAACTTCAGGATCAAGCCAGAGCAGTGTGGGTGAGAGAGGAGAAAAATGAAGAGCTGTCAGCTGGACCACGCACAAGCTTTCCCAGCAGATGAGCAATGAGCATCAGGAGGAAACACAGCTCGTTCAAGAGTTTTTAATAGCCAGCTCCCAAACTGGCTGTGATTTTAGCAGCCAGTTTAACTACACTGGACTGAGCTCTTTCCAACATAGCCTTGTTCAAAGAGAGCTTGAGAAATCCCCTTGTCTGCAGTTCAAGACCAGATGAGAAACACATTTCTCAAAGAAGCTTTTACAACAACACAAATGAGACCCAATACTGTAATTACCATCACAAGCTCAGTAGGTATCCTTCTGTTCATAGAGTGCATTTGCCCAACCTCCCAATCTCCCATATCTGAGATATACTCTTAAATAATATATGCAGCAGTTTTAAGTTTCATTCTCATAGCATGCCTTTCAGGAGGGAGTTTTAGAGAAATAAGTAATACTTTGGTCAAGCTGGACTATGACATACAAATACGCAACAATTTTGCAACAGGCATGGTTTTACACCGTAATCCTGTTTTGCCTGGAGAGCAGATCCACTTCCCCAAGTCCTGTTTGGGGAAAACTTCAGTCTTCTGAGCTTTGTTCAGAGTTTTGGTGCCAAATGAAGTGTCTATGAACAGACCGTGTGGGCTAGATCGCCCCCCATCCTCCTTATTCAACTTTGTTCTCATGAGTTGGTATACCAATTTAAGTTAAGGGAACCCAGAATTGAGCAGGTGATAAACATTTTGGTCTGGTCTTTTCTGTAGATCCACAGCAAACATGGGAGGAAAGGCCATTTGATAGAATAGCTTGCCTACAAATGGGACTGATACAAGGATGCCAGAAACCTCTGTTCCAGCTCTTCTTGCAATATGGGCAAAGGTCATAAAAATCACAGCCAGCTCTGGTGGTCCCTAGTTTTGTGACTAATCTCATGATCTCAGGAGTTTTTGGTTCTCTAGAATGTGACTTGGCTTGTCAGCAGGTCTAAATCTGGGGCCATAGCCTACATCTAAATCACTATCCCAAATCTCTTTGGCCTATGTCTAAAATAAACCCTTCCAACTCCACATTTAATCAATGTCAGGGTCTCAGTACAAACTGATAAGAGCCAGACAATTCAGCCTAAAGGTGAACAGTCCCGGTAACCTGTTATCCTCCTCCTCCTCTTTTTCTCACAACAGCCAAGTGTTAGCACATTACATCATCAAGCCTTTGAATTTCCCTGCTCTTGTCATGTTTAAACTTGATTGTCTAACACTCGCCTTTTACGCGTTGCCTCTAAGCTCTTGCAGTCAGCAAACCTACTGCTGACAGATGGTAGGGAAAAGTGGGCTGACTTGGACTGTTTCCAAAATCTATGTCTAGCCACATGATATGTAAAACACAAGCTCTCATTTAAAATCTGGTCCATTTTTGTTCTTGTTGGTCTTCTAGAACTATATTTATTTCAGGGAGGGTTATATTCTGTTGGGGATCTTTGTTTGTTTGTTTAGGCCAATGACAGCAGCATACTTTCTGGCTTCTGCGCCCTGCTTTTGGCAGTTTCTGAACTACCAGACAGGAAATTCTCCAAAGTATTGCAGCTGAGAATTGGCCCATTTTCCTGGAACAGAGATAAAACGGAATAGTTTTGTCAGGTTCTTCCATTCATATGGAGAAACCCATAGTAATGTGTATAAAAGTCTTCAGCCCAGAAATCCTCAGTAAGGGCTACTGATTGATGAAGTCTCTATCAGCAGATGATTTGACCATTGTAAAGGCTGCATCTAGAGTTGTAGCTTAGTAGTTCTGAAGGTTTTTTCTAAATATTCCCCTCTGAACAGTGTAATACATCAAGCAGTTTCCGATGAAACCTCCAAAAGGGGAACATTACTTCAACAGAAGGACATGACTTTCCATCAAACCTAGAAAAATATTTATGAGATGATTTTTGTATTTATTTACCTATTTGTTCAGAAACATTTTTTTCTTTCCCAAGTTAAAATTAATACATGTATCATGAAATGTCACATCTCATTTTCTTGGAAGACCTAAGGCTAAGAATGAATGTAAGCATAGCAAATATTATTTTGGCTACACTTTCATATTTTTAAAAGATCATCTGAACACTCAAGATGAATGTATAAAATAACAAAAATAAAAATTTGAATGCATAACTATATACTGTATACTATACTCTAGGAGATAATCTTGAATGATCCCTTCACATCCTTTCAGCCAGTTTTATTTTCTGTCTGGGACAAGATGTGAAAAGGACAATCCTATTTTCATTTTTTCATATGTATCTAATCAGGCAGTTGGGTTGGCTCAATGAGAATGAAGAACATGGATGAATGCAAATATTGGAAACCAAATGAAGGAGTAGATTGGCTCCTAAATAAGAGTGTAACCAGCAAGGCATAGATCAGCTGAGTCAACATTGCGCTAGATCCAGCTTATAAAAATGTGCATCTAGTCTTGGATTGTGTGCCACTGTGTATTTAAAGATATCAGGCCATAAATTGTGGTGTCATGACTGGTGATAATCAAACTTAACAGATAACACCAATTTTATGGTTCCTTCTAAAACAGTTGTCTGTCAAATGATGAAACAGCAAGAGAGATTGGGTGCACTGTAGGAACCACAATTAGAGCTGATTGAAGAAATGCAGATGGAACAACATATTCACAAACTTCTGTCCATTTGGGCAACATCTTTACTCACTATGTAAACAGAAGATTAGAAGTGGAAGATACAGACATGGAGGAGCTGGTGGTGGGTGGAAAAGGCTGGTGGGACCAACACCAACATCAGCCTCTGGACAAAGTTTCTGGTTCTGCCTGTGGACCAGGTTGTCTCTCATCAAGGGTACTGTTGCCTATCTACAGGATTAAAATCTCAGCTGGGTGCCTTCAGTGCTAATACTCAAGGACTGGAGGGGCTTTGGGTCAGGTCAATGACCACAACACTGGAGGCTTGATGCTTGGCTCATTCACTAGTCATATGGATATTGATTTCTGTGCATCTTCCTGTAGAACTGGCTGTGGATGGAGAAAAGTAAATACAGCTGGGAAATGTAAAGACCATTAGCTTGGATAATGGACAGCTACATTCAAAGGGAAGTTCAGCATCTCCTGTTGGCAAGCCTGACCTCTAACTGTGCTCCAGCAACACACAAAATATCTCTAGTAAGTTATTACATGTATTTGATCCTTATTTTAGTAGATGATAAAGGGACCTCACTGCATGATGCATTGAATATCAAGAATGGGATCCTGGAAAATTTTGTGCACTATGTGTACTCAGTGGAAAGGTCCTAATGCCTAATATGAAACACCTACATCAGGTAAAAGCAAAAACTGATCAGGAACTAACCAGAAATTAAAAATTGCAAACATGTATTTCCTTGGTTTTGATTGAATGGTTGGAATGGTGTCATTTTTGTCATTTTAAAAATAAAACCCAATGAGTAGACAGCTTATTAAAATGTTTCCTTAAAAGGAATTCCAAACACCAAGTTTTTAGTGAAGTTTTTAATGGCTGAAATAAAAGTTACGGTGCTTTTTAAAAAAAAAAAAAAATAGAATCAAACAGTTAAAATATTTTCCAAAAGCTTTTCTGTTATGTTTTAGACAGAAAAAAAAATTGAAAGTTTTAAGAAATTTGGAAAGCATTTCTAAAACTTGTTTAGAAATATAATTTTTAGAATTTTACATGCCTGTTTGGCTGTCCACTTTGTGAACGAATATTAATTAATAACATTCATCACTGCCTGCTACTATATATGCATAAAACATGTTATGAAAAAATGTAAAATTTTGGGGGTTAAACATGTGTCACGTATGGCCTAAATTTTAAAGACTTATTGGCCCTGGGCTGAATCCTGAGAAAAAATAAAAATGAGCGAGAGCTACTTTCAGTAGAATTTCCAAATTTAGAAGAAAAAATTAGGAAAGACATAACAGCTTGAAGTTTCTTCCAAATTGTTTGTTTAAGTGTTTAAGTACAGGTATGATACAGGCAAAATTACAAAGCTGAATATTTATCCTCTGTGCTGCGATAAGGTCTGTGTGATATTTTATATGGCAGTACAAAAGTAGAATGTATTCAGGACTATCAAACATAATCAACATAGACATTAAAAATTTGTCTAGATGTGGGGTGTGTTATGGTTGTTTTTAAATTCCATATTTTTTCTGGATGCTTTTTGGCTTATTTTCTCTCCTTCATTCGCAAAAAGCTGCAGTTTTATTGGTAGTGAAGTGTATTTTTAAAATATTGCTTTAGAGCCTCAGACTCTATTCTTGTCACATAGCTGGGCTAATTTAAAAGAAAGAAATGGAACCATGGCCGCCCAAAGACCCTCATACACCAGCTAAGGGAAATGTGAGGGAATAAAAAAATAAGGGAAATTTGCAGAATAAAATCACTTTGCAGTTTGTGTCAAGAGATGACTTACTATGTGACTTCCAGTACCTCATTTATCAGAAACAGAGGTGGCTTCTCTTTTCCAGATTGCCCTTCTTGAACTGGTATACAGAAGAAAAGGGACTGTTGGTCTTTGTGGGAGCACTTGCCATTACACAAGGAGTGCTTTGTTATGGATAAGATCTTAGGGTGATAAATCAGGAAAGAACCATAGAGAGTGTACCTACCATACTGTAGTATAAAATCCTTACCCTTTTTTGGTTTCTTCTTCAGGTCTTGCTGGAGTTAACCTGATGCCACGGTCTGGGAGAGCAGGGTCTTGTAAAAACAATTCATTATGGACATTTTTGTCTGTTCAGTTGTGTCCTTCAATCTTACTAACCACAGAGCACCAGGAGGAGCTCTGTGTGGCCACAGCGCCCTGACTGGACTTCATTATGGACTGTTGCTTTGACAGCGTACTGTAGCTGTGCAACTGCAAATGCATTGGAGCAAGGCCTGCCTGTTATTCGGAGCCTGCTCAGTGACTACGTAACCCTGGTGTGACACTGTTCTCTGAACGCAGCTGGTAACAAGGTTGCATGCATATCCTATCCTTCAGTGGTAGAACACCACCAGGCTGTGGAAGATCCTGCCTGAGTGTGAAAAAAGCAGTGGGCACATGCTTTCACCACTTTCACAATTTCCTTTCTGTGCCTGGCTCATGTCATGCACAGGCTCACTGCAGGAGGAGGTGGGTCAAGAAGACACGCTTGTGTTGCTCAAAGCCAGCCCTATTATTCAAACCAATCTTGCTGCCCATCCAAAGCTGTCTCTACCCACTCCATCAGCATCAGCAAGGACCTACCCTTGTTCGTCAGCAAAGGTTGATCTCATTACATCTTTAGAACAGGTGTGAATTTACTGCTAGAGAAGAGGCAGTATGGGGGTTGTCGCACTCTGTCCTTCCACATCAGCAGATGTAGCATATACCGAAATGGCTGTGCACAGTCTTCCTCCCCACCTGTGCCACAGCTGCTCTGGAAATCATTGGAATTAGGACCTGAAGGATCAATGGCAATGTGATGACTCAAAGGCAAAAAAAAAAAAAAACAAAAAAGAAAAAGCAAAGAAATGGCATCTAATATCTAATAAATAAATAAGGGGACTGAGAACAGGGTTAGCTAAGAAAAAGTAGGTGTTGATCCAGCAGCAATAAGTCATAAGTCTTAAGACACTGAAGTGACTCAAAGCATAGGAGGAGGTGAGTACTCGGGAGCTAAAGGACCTTGCTAGAGCAAGGTCTTTGTGCATAAAAGGACAGTTGGATCTTGAAGCTGGTGTAATATGTGGTTTTGGTGTAGGGATAGGTTAACCCTGAAACTTTCCATCCAAGTTAGGTAAGATTTCATCAGCTGGCTGGCTTTCTGGGGTCTGTTTGGTCCAAGCTCTGGGAGGTGTCTGAAGGAATTACCCTCCAGCAGGAAGCAGAGAGAGATTCAGCAGGATCAGAGGTCAGCTGCAGGAGAACAGTGGACAGAAAGACTCACCAGTTTCCAACAGACAAGCTGCATCTTTCAGCAATGCCAGCAAAACTCCTGCCAAGGAGCCAGCCTCACTTAGGGAATGAAGGAGGACTTATTTGTACTGCTGCACAACTGGCCTGGTGTCCTGTTTCACAAGGACAGAAAAGGCAAATTCTTCAAATGGCCTTGGAATTCCTTCAGTAGGATTTTTGGTTTCACAGTTGATGGTTCCAGCTCTTTGACAGCACACTCAGATCAATAATATTTCATGGGAAGCAAGCAGAAACAAACACACACTCATCTAGTCACTGATTGCCAGTGAAACAGCATCTCCCACTACTTGCCAGCCATGTCCCTGGTGAGCCTGTCAGCAGCTATGTTGCTTGAGGAAACAGACAAAAAGGAAGGCAGGGAGGAGGATTCTCTTTGGCATAGTTTACAGTGATGGATGGTTATGAAACTCTTCCCTCCAGTGCCAGAAAACCGACTTCGATCTGGCCCTGTTGGTTACTGAAATGTTGGCAGGATAATTCTACTCCCATTGAGACTGTCAAGAGTTTTGCCACAGGCATGAGGACGAAGAGAATAGTTCCTTCAGAGGAAAAGACATAGCCATAACATAGATGCGTTTTAGGGAAGAAGCCTCTAGATGCAGGGCTATCCACTGCTATGTGCAGGACATGTAGTGTTTACATGGTGGTTGTCTTCTGTAAATGATAGTAGCTGCCATACCCTGAATCCTTGGGTGTGAAGACAACAGAATCTGGAAATTCTTTAGCTCATAGTAAGATGTTCAGGATCTCTGGGGAACCACACTGGCTACTAAAGCTCATCAAGTAATTGGTTAAAAAATTGGAAAAATTTCCCAAATTTTTTGGGAAAAAATTTGGTTCAAATCCAAAAATTTTTCTGAGACTTTGATTTTTTTTCTGCTAGCCACTAAATGGTAAATTGAATTTTAGACTGCTTCAACCCAGAATGCTCCACTTGCCTTGAAAATAAAGGTTTTCTTAACTTTCTGGATCTTAGAAATTTTTGGTGTGGCTTCCTCCTCCTTTTCAGTTTGTCAGTGTTTAAAGTGACATTTACTTCTTCAAAACAAAAGATCTACCAGCTTCTTCTTCTTGGACTGTCAAAAGAAATTATTTCAGCATTTCTGGGGGGAAAAATAAGACCAGAACCCTAAATAAAAATATAACAAAATTGCTGGAACAAAATACCTCAAGGAAGACAAAACCAATTCCTCCCTCACCCCCTTCTCCACCCAACATTATTTAAGTGAATTTGCGTTCTGGTGTTCAAAACTGTAAATATTTACGGTACTTGAATATTCCTGGTCTAGATGGCAAAATTGGTTTAGAGGTAACCTCTCTGCTATGTTTTTGCCTTTATCATTTTTCCTGTGTCCATTCTGTGAATTTTATGGTGTGGGTAGACACTGCCTCTCAAGAAGAGATACAATACAGTGGCATTTGAAAGGGTGCTGCACTGCCTTGTCCATCTATCTACAGTGCTTCTGCCATATGATGTGGACCTGCAAGTCTTGGGTCCAGCACTTCTTTCCTTGTTCCCACCCTGGGTCTAGTCTGCTCTCCAGGCTGGCAGCAGCAGTGGGAAATGAGCTGTGGAGGGTAAGATGTTGCCAGCACCATTAAAAGGCAGGAAGAATTGGCTGACAAGTGAAGAGGGGCAGGCTTGGGCAACTGTTGAAAAGGGGCTTCATCTCCTCCTCTGCTTATACCTGGGGAGATTACAGAGAGAGCAGAAAGGAGGAAAAAGTGTTTTCTTAGGCTATGAGAATGGAAAGCAAGGGCATCAAAGCAACAGGGGAGCGAGAGCCAGATTTTCTTGGCAATCATCCCTCAGCTTTAAATTCACTGAGAATTCCCATCCTCAGTGTTTGTCAGCTTATTAATAGTTGTCCTATAGTTTAATTTAAATCTGCATTGTGGTTGTCAAGTCTGAATTAAAGAATGAAGTGGAAGAGAAGGAATGGCTCACGATGGGCTCCAAGCCAGCTTGGAGGGGTGTTAGTGGGAGGTTTCATTGCCTCTAACATGCGCTGGATCCATTTGATGTGGGAAGCATCTGCTGAGAGTCAAATGGATTGGGTTTGGGATATCCTTGTCTAAAAACAGCTTTCAATGAGTGTTCATGTCAGGGAAATTGCTCTTTGGTGAGTTCTGTTTTCATCTGAATTTGCTTCTTGGTATTACTTATCCCACAACAATTTCTGATCATGTTTCAATGCTGCTGATGGCACAGAGAGAGCAGACAACCAATCATCTTGGAAAATTGTTACATGTAATAATAGATGTACATCCTGTCACTTCTCTTACATATTACTTTCTAATTCACAGTAGAAAGACACCCAGGAACATGTGTTTTAACCATCTAAAAAGATGCCCAGTGCCTGAATTTGGCCCCTACAGGCTCTTCTACTCAAAAAAAAAAAAAAAAAAAAAAAAAA
>VZRU01012361.1:0-36166 GCA_013398155.1 Pedionomus torquatus
TGCTGCGGCCGCCGCGGGGTGGGGAGGGGATGGGGTCCCGGTCCTCTGGGGCTTTGGAGTGCGTGGGGGCGGTGCTGTTCTCGCCCAGGGGCTGAG
Organism: Pedionomus torquatus; assembly: GCA_013398155.1. Lineage (NCBI taxonomy): Eukaryota > Metazoa > Chordata > Aves > Charadriiformes > Pedionomidae > Pedionomus > Pedionomus torquatus. The sequence continues at coordinate 97 of VZRU01012361.1, forward strand.
GTGGTGGAGGGGAAGGGAGCTGGGCGCCTGTCAGCTGGGTGGCTGGGGGTAGCGGGGGTTGGCGGAGCCGGGCTTAAAGAGGGGCGGCGGGCCCGCTGCTTACCCTGTGCTTTGCTGGCTTTGCATCACCGGGAGCGGTTCGGTAGGCCCGATGGGGGTGAAGGCATTGCATAGACTGGCTCCGGCCTTTAAACAGCTCGTTACGAGCCTCCTTTGTAACGCTTGCTCTGCTCAAAATCGAAAAGAGACGGGTTTTTCCTCTCTAGTGCGCATTTTCTTCTGAGGAGCTGATAATGCTGACGTTAGCATTATCAGAACAGTTTTCTCATGCGAATATATAGAGCGTTTCTGGGGCCTGCATTATGTCGCTGTAATACATTTAATTTTTGTTTTTTCCTGCTTTTGTTGTTACGTAGTTTGGGCTTTATGTGTTTCTCATGCATTGTCATCTACTTTCCTGGGTTTTCTGCCTCCCACACCCTTCTTTGCAGCATGGGCGTGGGGGGGAAATTTATTTATATAGTGTTTCTAAAGCCAGAAAGCAGTCCTTTAATAGACAGCCTTATCCAGTGTTACTGAGGATGTGCTTTTAGGCTCTCAATGTTATTTCAGGCAGGTAATATAATTCAAAAACTCTCTCTGACTCCACAGAACTTGTATCTTTTCTGCTACCTTGGAAAGTGCCCTGCTGGCTTATAACATTACCTACAAAGTTCATAGGCCCGTGTTTGATACCTAATCTGAACTCCAGTAACACAACTTGAAATTGCAACCACTGCATACATGACAATGAACTACGAACCATATATTTAAAGTTAGTTGAACTAATATGATTATTATGTACCATATCATGTGCTTTCTTGGACCTGGAGGACCAAAAGCTGTTGCCAAAGTTAAATTGCTACTGTGAGGTAAAACTGTTCATTAATATCCAGAATTAATTAGGAGAGGGTGCTCAAAGTCGGGCTTTTGGCTGCAGACTATAACGGGAAGACCTTTCTTACTCCAGTTTTTGTTCTGAAAGAAAATAAGAAGTCATCACTCTGTTGGTGTTTTGATTTCCACAGCAAGAGTACCGCTTTCTCTAGTAGAGTCTGGTACAGGTCTAGAGGCTGTGTTAAATACTTCCTTGAATACTGCTCTCTCCTAATGTCTGATCTGGAAACAGTCATCTGGGATGTGAGTACATTTAAGGGAGAGGTTTTAAGAAGAATGAGTAAAAATAGTTCCAGCATTACACTTCCTGAGTTCAGAAGATATTTTCAATGGTGGGGTTTTTAGTAGTCAGTCTTTTAACTATCGCTTTAAACCATTATTCTGTAGCCATAAACTTTGCGTAAATCAGTATATTGATAGCTTGAGCTGAATGTGGGAAAATTTAGGCCTAAAGAAATGGGTGCTATTTTTAAAAAGATAAAATATTAATACAAATTATGAAGAAGCTGAACATTGGGGGCTGGGGAAAGACTATTGAGCAGTCCATGTGAAATTGGCAAAAGGAGGTTAAAAAATGGAAAAATTTATGTGTTCCAGCGAAAACTTATCTTCTGCATATCACAGCAGCGATGGCCTTTTGCTGCATCTGTTGATCATTCATTAAGATTGTTGAAAAAAGTTTGTTGTGGTGGTTTTTTTTTCTGATTGCTCTACTATTTGATTCTTGAGGTGTTTTTTTTTTTCTCCTTGTTTGCAGACTAAGAGGTAGAAATTTTCTCATTCTGCCTTGAGAGGAAGTGATTATTCCTCCTGACTATCCTGCACTAACTTAACTTCAATGGTCATCAGAGGTTTTGATACTGTCTCATTAAGTGGTAGGACAAACGAACACTGTTGTATACTTGTAGGAAACTTTCTCTGTTCTCTCAAAAGTCAAGAGCTCAATGGCTTTTCCTGACTCTTCTGATTTTACCTAAGTGAAAAATATTCCGTAAACTCATTGCCTTGTTGCCTGATAGAGAATCCCAGCTCCTAGCGAGGGATTGCTGGAGGGTAAGTTTTGTAAACGGTTACCCAGCAATTGTAAGGAGACTGGAAAAAAGATTTGTATTCAGGGTAACAGTTGGTCTATATTTTGATCTTCTAGTTGCACTAAAATGAATATACTGCACAGATTGTAGCTGGGAAAAATATATTTGCTTTGCAAAGGATACTTGGCAGTTAACCTTGCTGAATAGATGCCACTTAAGGTTTTTGCTTAACTCACTGAAGGTTTTAGAACTTCATGCAATAGGAATAGCATCTATGCTATGGAGTCTGTTTCTGTGCTGAATTTAACAGTTGAAAAATTGATGAGAAGCAATCCAAGGTACTTTTCTCTAGATTTCCTTTTTTTCCGAGAATAGGATAAACACGGTTTGCACTCTCTTTCAAAGTCTAACTAGTCAATTTCACAAAAAGAAAATTGAAAGAAATAACTGAACATACCACAGAAAAGCTCTGGTGGATGTTCTAAAGCAGTTGTTGCCAAACGTTTTTTGTTCATGCACCCCTCTCACTTTTAAAGAAAAAAAAAAAAAAAAAGAAAAAAATTTGAGCATGCGTCTTCAATGTTTAACTTGTTAAAAAATACTTGTATATACTACTGTGCTAAGATATCACATACATCCTAAAGCATATGCAAAAACAGAAATGAAAAAAGAATGAGATAAAGGTGAAATAAACACTGTATTAAGACAAGTTGTATTTATTAACGGTATGAAAAGTATTTTCTTTCTGCACCCCAGTGGGGTGGCTAGCACACCCCCTGGGGTGTCTGCACCCCGCTTCAGAGATCACTGCTCTAGGGCATGCAGACTCTTACCAGTTGCTTTGTTGTGGTAGTGTTTGAAGCCTGATGAACTTGGTAAAAAAATGGAAGGAAACAGGCTACAGTGATCAGTCAGGGCATTCCTCAGAGCTTTGGGAGATTGCCAGCTGCTTGCGCTTCTTGAATTTTTGGCTATTTCCTGAACTGAGTGACTATTTTAACATTTAAACTGAGAGTATTCTTTGACTGGTAGTAGCAGGCCTTTAGCCTTATAGTTGGTTGATTTCTTCTTTGAAACTGTTGGGCTCCCTCCAGCTGGTGACATTCTACTTGCTGAATCACATGGCATTAGCTCTTCTTGTTTCTGTCCCTTGGTCCATAATGGTCTCTTGAAAAGAGTAATTCTCACAAAACGGTAGGATCTTTATCCAGCATATGGTAGGATCTTTTGATTTAGCGTAGGCTGCTGGAGTACTTCTGCTATATTTAAGTAGACTGATTGAACACTGGTCTTTCTAACTGAGGAAAAATGAATACATTTTAAAGCTGATTTTAATTATATATGAAGTGGTGGATGGCTGAGACAAGTGTTGAGCTGTATGAAGTTCTCTAGAGTCCTTGCTGAGTGTGAGAGCACCCAGCACCGTCTACATACAGCTCAGCACTGTATGTGAGTGAAGCCTTCTGTACAGTATTGTCAGCTGCCTGTTTCAGCCACAAGTATTTTCGCTTACTTCTTCCTTTTAATATATCATTGCATCTCCCTAATTTGTTTAACAAACGGTAGGGGGAATTTCCACTTGACCTTTTCCAAAGGGGTTTATAGAATTAGGCAGCCTTGGTAAGAGATCCAAATTTGAAAAAGAGAAAAAAAAAAAAAAGGTCAGTTACTTTTTTTAGTTTAACTGTGGAAAAACAAACTAAACTATCAGCTTTAATCTTGGAAGCAGGTGCACAAACATAACATCTGTCACTTTGTTCAGTAGTAGTTGAGCCTTGACTCAACAGCTGTTCTTAGTTCAACCTGTGATCTTCCATGGATCTTTCATTAACACTTTCAGAACAGTTTTCTTAATGTTTCTTAAAGGTAGACACACTTCTATGAGTCATGGGTGCGTATTAGTCAGCAGTTCTGTGAAATAACACGGCTATAAGTGATCCCTCTAGTCACATTATCAGTTGTTGCTGCAACGTCATCTACATAATTTAACTGTTCTTAGCTCTGGGACTTCCTTCTAAACTAATATTTTGTTATTGCTTTAGTGCTGTTTTGGAACCGCTGTTTTGAAAACAATTACTCAAGTATAACTTCTTAATAACAAAGCTGGTTTCTTCAGAGAGAATTTAAATGATGCAACAGAAATGAAATTGGTTTATTTACTTTCAAAGAAGAGCAGCAAACATTTAATGAGCTCTCCATTATGTTGCACAGATGTCTCTCGCCTTTCATTGTAGTAAACCTTTTGCTTTGCCTGTGAAGTTACAATAAAATTGTTCTTTGATATGTGTGCATAGAGGATATACATTTGACCCTGGGGTGGTATTGTGTTGTAAAGTCAACCTTACACAAGTTGAAATTAGCCAGTAAAGTCTTTAGCAAAAAGATAGAATGATCTAGTGCTGTCAGGTATATAGGCTGATTTCGAACAGCCAAAACCAAGCACCCTCGCTGGTATGGCTGTTAAAAATAACATGTTTGTTACTGCAGTAACGGGTCCTATATAAGTGCTTTGTATATATTAATAGCAGTGTGCAGGCTACTGGATCTGTTACCCTCTCTTAGTTTTCCCCAACTCCAGAAGCATGTCTGAATGTTGTGACAAGTTGTAGGGGTGGCCTTTGGGTTCAGATTGAAATTATTTAGGATAGTACAATGTAATTTGCCTGAAACATAGTAACTTCAAAATAGAAAGGACCAGGAGGTATCATAAATGCATATGCTCTTTTACTGTATTTTAAAAAACAACTATTACATGGCGATCTGAAGTATCAAAGTTCAGTGGTAGAACTTCTTATGACTTACCACAATCAGCCTTATCTGTTAGATTCCTCAAGCAGATAAGCACTGTGGTCTCTGACGAAAATAGAGCTAGCCTTGTTTTTTCATACAGCTCTTTTGAAGTTGTTTTTCTAAACGATACTGTCTTGGTTGCTACTTGTAGGTTCTGTTTCACCCTGACGGTTCTTTTCTTTCACTAGTTTTTCTGAAGGGCTCATTTTTGGCCCTGTAGGGTACAGCTGCTTACTCACACCCACTGTTATAGATTGTTTTTAATCCTATGTCTGCTGGTGATCAAACTTTTTGCGGTTGTTTTTTTTTTTGGTGTACCTCTTCAGTACACACAACAGACTATTATCTGTTTGTCTCTATTTCAGTCAAATTTCTTTAACCTTTGTTTTTCAGCTTCACTTGCACGTTTTGGCGTATTTTTTTCCTTGTTTTCATTATGCCATTATAGCTTAAAGTTGATCCTCATCTTTTTACTTACTTGTTCTAATCAAAGGTTATACCTCAAATAATGTAGAAACCGCTTTCGGGAATCTGACTTCCAAGAGTAGCCTCTTCATCACAAATAGCTGCAGTTGCTCTAATAATAGTTTTCAAAACATGAACTGATAATGTCATGTTTGTAGTTTTTCACTTCAGAAATTATTTAGCTCTGGTAAGGCACTTTATTTGCATGAGGATGAAAAATGCAAGTTTTATAGTATTGTAGAGTGGTTAGAGTTGGAAGGGACCTTAAACATCATTGAGTTCCAACCCCTTCTACTAGACCAGGTTGCTCAAAGCCCCAGCCAGCCTGGCCTTCAACACTCCCAGGGATGGGGTTTCCACAAGTCAGCACTATAAGCTTTTGGAGAGTTTTGTTGGCATTCAGTATTTGTGCAGGGAGTCTTTAATTTAAGTTACAGGAAGAAAGAAAATGGGAGACACAATTCTGCAAAACAGTAGTAAAACCATCATTTAAAAAAAATAAGCTTTTCTGATTATCTTCTCCTTCCTTTTCACCTCTGTTCCTATAGATTTCTGCCTAGTAGCCTTTCCTCTTTACCATTTCTTCTCTTTCCAATCTTTTTAATCACATATCATATCATAGCCCATTCAGATAAGAAAGATGAGAGTCAAACAAGGCTTGCAGCTTTTGAACAGTATCCTAAGACAAAATAAGTTATGAAGAGAGGTCTATATATGATGGTTTGAATATACTGGTCAGGCAAAATTAATTGGCTTTCTGTAAGGAACAGTGTTTAAGTGGGTTGGTAGTAATGTAACTTTCTGGTCGCTACTGAAGCTGTTTATACTAAAGCTGATTTGGTGATTAAAACCTTAGTTTTCAGAGGCCCTTTTCACTTGATGCATGCCTTTTAAGTAGTTTCTTTGGACTGGAACAATTCAAACTTTGTAATAATCTAGAGGATTTATTTGGGCTTAAAAAAATAAGTAAATCCACACTTTTTTTCCCAGTATTGGTCACACAGTTGTGTTGGTGTAGTTTAAGGACAAAGAGGATCATCTGTGAAACATTTGATTCTTCCTGAGTGCACTAGTAAGGTCTTTCTGAAATGCATTAGTCTACCGAGTACATTAGACTATTTCAGCCACATGGTGTAATATTATAGTTAAGCTTATATTTGTTTTTTGAGAAAATTACTCATGGAAAAGCTTTTCACTTTCTTATAACATCTCTTCTAGATGAAGAGGGAAATCAAGATGAATCACTGGAGTCAAAGGTGAGGAAATAAGTTCCTAGTCATACTGTTTTTCTCGTGGAGTGAGAGCAAAGGTATGAAATTCAAAACAGTGATTTCATTCTTGTTTAAAACTCTTCTGTAGCTCTTGCTGTCTTATTAATTTCTTCTGTGCATCAGGAGAATTAATGTTGTGTTATATCTTTGGGAAATAATTATTTTTTTCAAAGAACTGCAAGGGGTAGAGTCAATTTCAAGCTAGTAGAGGTAGCTCAACTTACTTTTGATATACTACTGTTTAAACTTAGTATGTTAATGCATCATATAATTAAAAAGTAATGTTGCTTTTGTTAGCTGCTGCCCTTTAGTTTCTATTCTTCTAAATCGTGTGGCTGCTTTCCTTCAGGCTTTATCTGCAGAGGACCAGGTAAAGGACCGTTCCACAGGAACTCGAGTGGTAGCAGGTCAGATCTTCCTTGAATCAGAGAAATCAGACTCTCAATCGGAAGATGAAGAGAACTTTCACAATCAAGAGGAGGAAAAAGAGAATTCACTGGAAGAGTTGAACTCTCTAGAAATGTCAAATCTATTAAATAAGGATTTGGAAGAAGCAGAAATACAGAGTCCAGGTAACTGCTGTTTTCTAATAAGCCTTCCTTATTAATGCGGAACTAGTTTGCAGTTTGTAAAAGCTCAATATTAGGATTAAGTATTGCTGTTGATTGATGTGGCGTTACACAGGAAAAAGGTATATAAAAGCCACTAAATAGCTTGCTGACACAAAACAGTGAGCTAAACACCATATATAGTTACTGCACTCTATTTCAAAAGTAAACTTCAAGATACTTTTTATCTCACATCAGATATGTGTAACCAGATGGCTTGCTCCCCAGGAACTAAGATTTTTAAGTACATGTTTCAAAGTACTCCCAGTGAATCTCAAAAACCATAAATTTAAGTCTTGTGCAGTTTTTAGAACCTCTTATGAAGTAAGTAGTGTGGATGGAAGGATTGCGGGGTTTATCTAAAAAATGATACTGAAGGAAAAGTACTTGTATTCTGACGGGGGAAAAAAAACAAAACTTCTTAAAGGACAGCTCTACTGGCAAACTTTTTAACTGAGTAGGAATCAGCCTCGGGCACAGGTGCTACATCTCATGAATGAGCTACTGGTGACAGGACTGCATTAAGAGAGATTAAAGCTTTTCTGAAGTTTAGCTCCTGCATATGATCGTGAGATTGCATGGAAAAAATAATGGTCTTCAAGTTTCCAAGTGTATCTTTCAGGATATTGAGCGGAAAAGAAAAATTGTCTTCAGTAATTTAGAATTAATACTACTAAGACTGTTAACCTTCTAAGAAAGAAGTTGTCCTGTTCTCTTGTGATTAGTGAGGAGGTCTTGTCTGTGGAAAAAAATGGTATTTTTTTAGTTATCTTTTGAGTTGTATGTTTTTTGTAACAGTGAAGTTCCATAGTAAAAGTTTTTGCTGAAACCTGCCCATGCAGTGTTTATTTTCCTGTTTGGAGGAATCTTACAGTAATGTAACCAATACTTAAAAGTAATCTGCATTTGGGTTTCCTACAGCATAAAGTATGAGATGAAATGTAAGCAAATAAGGATAAAATTATAACGATAAAAGACCATATACTTCACCTGTTTTCCTATGTCTGAATAAGTTGCTGCTTGCACACGCAGTTTGACAAAAAGTAATTTATCCTTGAGTAAATTATTTGCCTTAGTTTGCATTTATCACTTTTTAAGTACATAATATAATAACTGTGGTGAGGATTTTGTCCTGTGATCACGTAACTGTGTTGCTTTAGGGGGTTGTATTTGCTACTGTATGATTATAGTTAAATTTAGAATGAAAAAAGGCAAGGGGGAGGTCTAAGGCAAAGTAGTTTCATAACTTTAGTGTACAGGTAACTCATGCAAAGCACTAAGTAAATTATCTGTGTCCAGTTGCTTTCAGTGCAGAAGACAAGGTACTAAAAAATACAAATCAAATTTTGAGTTCTCAGTTAGGGTTAATGTCCTGGACCTGGAGTTCGTTCAAATGATAGTGATAAGAGATCCAAGTACCCTTAGCCTGAATTTGTGTGTTAATCTGTGGTTGACAGATGTCTAAAATTATTCCAGGCTAATTGCATCTGGACGCATTATTTTTGCATGCAGTTTCTGAAAATAAAGTTTTTCCTTGTATGTTTGGGATAATTAAATAGGAGTGGTGTGGTGAAACATCTGCCAAGGAATCAAATTATCAAGAGCAATTTGAACAAGCTAGCCAAGCCTAGAGACTTCTTCATGCTTCAGAAAATCAACACGAAATTTTTCAGTGGGTTCAGTCTTTAGGCCTTACAATTTATAGACCCTAGAAAAAAAGAACTCTCTATAACTACAAAAATTGCAAACTGAACTTGAAAAAACACCATATAATTGACATTCTCAATGCAAATGTCTTCAAATGAAGCTGATCCCAGCTGCTTAGTGAAAGACAAAACCTTTATAAAAGTCTAATTGAAATAATAATTTCTAAACTGAAAGATAATTCTTAGTGTTCATAAAAGGTTGATTTTTATCTAAAAATATTGCAGTTAGTAACCTTTGAAGTTCTACAGCACGAGAAATTATAAATCCTGCGGTTCAAAGTAACTTTGAATGCAACTTAAATGGAATAACGTTTTTGATATGAGTATATGCAACAAGAGAAAATGACATAGTGATTTCATTTAAGTCTTTTCATACAGTTGTATATTCTAAGTGTGCTTCCTCCTGATATTCGAGTACTTTCAGTATCACATTTGATGATGTGAGTGGTTCTGCCACAAATATGTCTAACCCTGGGGCTAAAATGCATATATGCACTGAAATGCGCTTTGAGGATAGTCTTTTGCATGAGGACGGGAGTGCAGAGAAGAGAAAGTGAAAGGAAAGGCTGTGTATTTTGGTAGACAATAAAAATATAATTGAGATTTGCCTTCTCTAATCTAAACAAAAATATTTTCTTTGCTTAGAACTGAGGAATACAAGGAACCACATACCTTCTGTTTCATTTTCTAACGAAAAATATGAATAATACTTTTTCAAGTGCCATTTAGAAAAATAATTGCTTTTTTCAGGCTTTTGTAAGAAAGAAAATTCACTGAAAACTTGATTAAATTAAATTAATTAATTAAAACTAACACGGGGTTGCTTTTCTATATGTAGTAGATTAATTTGTGGAATAAAGCAAAGCAGGCTAATTCCTGGGTATGTATTTTCAGTCTTGACAGCTATTGGGGGCACAGCGGACGGTGAACCCTGCCACTTCCCCTTTTTGTTTATGGAGAAAGAGTACGCAGAGTGCACTGCGGATGGGAGGGAAGATGGCAGGCTTTGGTGTGCCACAACCTATGATTACAAGAAAGACCAAAAGTGGGGCTTCTGTGAAAGTAAGTACCTGATGACTTGTTCTTGTCTGAGGCATACTTTCTTAAGCTAGTGTTTTCAGTCCTCTTAATGACTTTTTTTTCAGAGTCTTGAAATCTCTGTCTTATGTTAATGGCCACAAGGTCTAGAAGTCTGTCTTATATTAATGGCTGTGATATACAAGTTTATACTGTGATATAGAAGTACTTATAAAGGCAGAATACACATTATGGAAAAGATTATAATGAAAATGCCACTTCCCAAAGCTATTTGGGGAAATCTTGTGATGGAGGCATCTATAAAACTCTTAGTTTCTGAGGCAGTAGGAGCATGAAGTTTGGCAATATTTTCCATTATACTTGCTGATTTGTTGCACAAAGGCAACCTTTCTCTAGGAAATGTCCTTCCTTGCACATCTTGCTTTGAAATAATGCTGTAGACTTTTAACAGTAGACTTGTACATGAGAGACATCACATGAGAAGAAACTGTCTACCAAGATACCCAACAGCTCCTTTAGATAGCTTTTTGTAATTACTTGGCTTGTTTCTTGGTCTTCAGAAATGTATTTCTGGCTGCATTTTCCTTTTAGAATGAACAGGAATTTTGACAGAATAGTCTTGAGCTGTGTAAATGTGGCTGTTAACGTACTCTTGGGTTTTTTGTTTGTTTTTTTTTTTTTTTTTTCAGCTGAAGAGCAGTCTAATAAGAGAAGGCAGATGCAAGAAGCTGAAGATGTTTATCAGACTGGAATGAAAATCCTTAATGAAAGCAGTAAAAAGGCTCAGAAAAAAGAGTAAGTCTACCTCCTTCACCCCCACAAGAGAAGGATGACATGACTGATCACTCTGGCTTAACTGAAAAATAACTTCAATGTGTTGCCCTGGGACTCCCCACTTTATTAGACTTAGCATCAGACTATGCAGTGATAATACTGAAAACTAATAGGAATTTCATGGTATTTAGAAAAATAAATTTATGCCGGCTTTCCTCTGAATCCACTAAAAATGTTTAAGATTAATTTCTGAAGTGGATGTCATCAAACCATTGACTTGATGCACAATGGTACTGCGATTGTGTAGCTACAATTTATATGTGGCAACTGCCCAGAAAAAAACTGAGAATGTGATACGAGATCATTGTCCTTTTCAAATGTTTCTTGAAGTCTGGTTCTCTTTCTGTTTCAAAAATTTAGTGGAAAAAATTTCTTGTCCTGCTCTGTTCTTGTTCTTTCTTCCTGATGTTTTCAGTCACCGTAAAAATAGTATTAAACTTAATCTCAACAAATTGTTAAAACTTTAGTTATTAGCATTGTTTGAGAGAAAAGAGTAATGCCTGTACATGAAGGAAGAAGAAAAAAAAAAAACAAAACGCCAGAACAAAATGAATGTTTTGCTCATTCTGGTCTGCTTACTTTCTACTCAGTATATATCCAATTACTGATGAAATAGTTGTGAGCTTACACTATAATTAAGAGTAGCTAGGATCATTTAGAACTCACTGGTACTTGTGTTGGCAACTTCATCAGGAAGTGGTGACTTCGGTCTGCTGATGAATATGTGAGCACTATTACCATGTTCAACTTGTTTGTGGAGATAAGGGAGCACTTTTCTACTCGCATGTCATAGAAACTGAAGCACAGCTAGAGGTTGTTCATTACACCTTGGCAAAGACAAACAGAGACAGTATCTGTTAGCCTCTGACTAGAATTCTTTTGTATTAAAGAGTGTAGAAATTGCAAAACTGGATTAGATCTTAGTTCTCTTGAACGCTTTATGCTTTCTTAGAAGATTAAATTGTGTGAGGAACCAGGTGTGCCTCAGCCTATCCTAAAGAGAACAAGTCTGAGAATAGAAAGGAGGGGGAACGAAAAATCTTGGAATGCTATCAAAGGTGCCTGAGTAATCAAGCTGAAGCATGCTTGACAGCACTGTGTTATGATATTTAAGGTTACAGTTTTTTTAATTGCTGTGGAACCAGCTGCCGTGAAACTATTTTAGAGGACTGTTATAACTTCTGAGGCTGAAACAGAAAGGGGAGCTTACAGAGAAGTTTCTCATTGTTAGCATGGTTCTTATATAAGAAAATGGATCATGTGTGCAGTTGTCTTGGACCCAGCACTTAGTGTTTTCATTGAAATTATTTGATACTCGACAAAACAAAGACTATAGTCTTTTTCAGGCTTCTTTTTTCCATCATGATCTGTGACGCTGTCAGAATAGTGGCCCTACCAGATGCCTAGTACAGGACTTCAAATTGTTGCTGCAAAAACATTACCATTTGACCTTAATGTATGTCTTACAGGGGAGGAAATGCGTACTGTTTTGCGTATGGAGTAGAGTGAACATTAAAGTCCAGTTAGCTAAATATTACGAGTTCTTGCATAGATTGATGATTCAGAGCTGGAAAAAATTATTATAGGTAGATGTATTTGTAGAAAATTGAGGCTAAAACAGAGGAACAGAGCATGTCCCCAGAATAGTCAGGTTTATGAATGGAATCTGCTGTTTTGCCTCAAGGTGACTAAGAAATTGTTTTCTTTTAAGAGCATATCAATATCTTCTGAAAGCAGCTGACATGAATCATACCAAGGCAATGGAGAAAGTGTCTTATGCTTTGTTGTTCGGTGATTACCTGAAGCAGAACATCCAGTCATCAAAAGAACTACTTGAAAAACTAACAGAAGAAGGTTCTCCTAAAGGACAAATGGTATGTATGTCCTTCTGTTCTACAGAAGTTTTTATGGGTTTATGAATTGTTTTAAAGATTATATCTATTCTAAGGTGATTTTATAAGTTGTTCTTGCATCCAGAATAGAATAAGAACAGTAAGTGCTGTCTGCTACCTGGTTAAAAAAGACAGAGAGTGATGGTTTTTAAAACTGTTTGAAAACTTGATGTAAAGTGTTTGGTTCAGGCTCTGATTCAGGAAATATGTTTTGCAGTGGTTGCCTAAGCATTTCCTAATCCTGACTACTCGTTGCCTTTACCTTTTAAAATTTCACTAGTTCCTTGCTTTGGTTCAAAGATTGTCCCCCAGATGCTTCTGCTTCACCTGGCATCTGCATGGTGCCAGCATTACTGAGGGTACAGGAGCAAATGGCAGCTGCACCTTTAGAGTAAACACATGGAAATGGGTCTTCTCTTTGAGTTTAAAAAGATAACATTAAACTACCAGTAATATAGTATATGTATTTATGTTAGTCTCCCAGGCAACTGAATAATGTAGAAAATTCATACTTTAAAAGGGGCAGGGAAGGGCATAGGAGATACCAAAGTTAAGGTAGCGCTTGGCATGTTCTTTGAAGGTTTGAGTCATCGTTAGACCACTTCATACTTGTGTATTCCAGGAAAACTGATCCTGAAGTTTTCAAAGTATTTGCTAACAAGCTTTATTTTATTTCTAGGCTCTTGGATTTCTGTATGCATCTGGTCTAGGAGTAAATTCTAGTCAAGCTAAGGTAAGTTAGAAATCTTAAATGTGTGCTCCTGTATTTTTATCTTGGAGGCAGATGTTAAATAACCAATTATTTTGTTTTAAGGCACTGGTGTATTACACTTTTGGAGCTTTAGGAGGAAATCTGATTGCCCATATGATCTTGGTAAGTAAATTAGTTAATAACTTCATGTATGCAAGAACTTTCTTGTGCTCTTAAATTTGTAGTGTAAGATTTGCACTGTCCAAATACTAGCTTATTATGCATGCATTGAGTGGGTGATACTATCTTCCCTGTGGCTCCTTGTTGAATTAAGAAGTCTGCTCATGTTAAGGTGTATACCACCACTAATGTTTACATCTATTAACTTAAAACAGGCATGTCAGACTTCTTCAATTTTTATAAGCTAATGAGAACTGTGAAACTGATGTTTTAATCAGTATTGTGAGATTTAAGACAAACTGCAACGTGTGTGAATAAAGGGCTTTAGGTTTTCACCCATAAGTATCATCTGAAGTATATTGGCTACACTTAACCTTTACTAATGTCAATTAGTTGCCTTTAATGGAGACACAGTGGACTTGTGGCCTTTGTTTTGTTTATGGTCTCATCAAATCTTGCTCAAGTAACGTGAAAAAACTTTGTAACCTGTCAAGTTGTATGTTGTCAAATAACCAATAGTGCCGTGTTTTTACATTTTCCTTTCTAGGGTTACCGGTACTGGGCTGGCATAGGCGTCCTTCAAAGTTGTGAATCTGCTCTCACTCACTACCGACTTGTAGCTAACCACGGTAAAAACTTTTTACTAGGCTAACCATCTTGACTTGCGATGTATTTCTGTATTATTCACCTAGAAGTACTATCAGCACTAATAGTATAAAAGTAGAGAATTCCTGCTATTAAACAAATTATCTGTTTAACTCTGAATCATGACATGCTATTTTTATCTCTGTCTATTGAAATGTTTTTAATTCTTAGAGCATCAGAGTAATTCATTCTCTCTGAGAGTCTGATGCTCTGTAGAGAACTGGTTTTACTAAATTTTAGTATAATATTTGTATTGAACAGAACTGTTTGAAAATTTCTCTTACCTGTTTTCCAGTTGCTAGTGACATTTCTTTGACTGGTGGCACAGTGGTTCAGCGAATTCGTTTACCAGATGAAGTAGAAAATCCGGGAATGGCAAGTGGGATGCTAGAAGAAGACTTGATTCAGTATTACCAGTTTTTAGCAGAGAAAGGAGATGTACAAGCACAGGTAAGATTAAGTTCACCTGATGGCGTGCAGAGGTTTTCCACAAATTACAAGAACAGTTTTATGTAATATGGAAAGATGTTGGAACTTCAGTTTTCTCTTCCTCCAAAATCAATCTTGTCATTTCTGGATTAGGTTTTATGCAAAGAGGCTTATATTTTAGTATGTTTAAGGAAGAACTTGGACGGAAAGTGCAAATTTGGGGGGAAAAGAAGCCCAAAACATTACAACTTTAGTATCTTAGGAAAAAGAATATTAGCTTTCACTAGAAACCAGCCAGACTAGTTTAAGGATAGCTTTGGAGGTGGTGCATTGATCAAAAGAATTGGCCCAGACACAGGACCTCAATTTCTTGTGCTTCTGGTCTCACATGACTTAGGCATGCTGCAGGCTGGACCTCTTCTACATGCTGTGCAGGAGGGGAGGACAGTAATATAGGCAAATTGTCACAATCAGCTTGATCATCATATATGACTTAAAAATTAGGTAGGCAGAATTCAAATGAGCAATTATTATTTTTTATCTAGGACAGTTATGTCACTTTATCTAGATACATTTCTGCTTAGGCTAATGCAAAAAAAAATAGGGCTGTACTGTAGTTATTGAAACAAATCTGTGCCTTCAGATTTTGTGGCATGCTTTAATGCTGATACGGTGTGTCATGGTGCATGTAATTAGCTCACTGGTATCTGTATTGCTAGAAACAGGAAGTGCCTAGGGAAAAGTGACTTATTTGTAATGTAAAATTTATTTTTAGGTTGGCCTTGGACAGTTGCACTTGCATGGAGGAAGAGGAGTAGAGCAAAATCATCAGGTATCCTGTCTGTGTGTGTCTCTGATGTGTATTGCACTTGGCAGAGGGGGGAAAGTATAGCTGAGACCTCAATGACGCATAAGTGCTTATGTACCACTGTAAGGTATTTAATGACTTCAGTAGTCTTGTTGAATAAAACTTAGTTCATTCAATAAAACTTAATTTTTGTGACTAGTAAATGGAGCTGACTTTCTTACACAGTTAAGACTAATCACCTTAGAAATGTGGAAGTTGAAAACAAAGACCAGGTTTTCATCAAGTAGTACTTGAAACCGGCTGAGTTTTTGTACATGTAATAGAATCTTCATGATGAGCTGTGCATGCGTTAGCAATCATCGTTTGGTTTGTGGCTTGCAAGAGTATTTTGCTTCTGTAGACAAAACAGCGCAACTTTCATTGTTAAGGATATTTAAATGTGTATAGAAAATAGAACTTCTACTGATGTAAGCCAACCTAGCTACCGCTTTAAGAAGAAGTTAGCTATTTTAACTTCTATAAGTATGCTTTGAAAAAATGGAGAACTGAGGATTATTTCAGTCCCAGCTTCCAACAAAAAAAAAAAAAATCACATAAGGGTCATCACATCTAAAATACCTTGAAATGACAGCTCTGTAAGAGTTCAGAGATGATACCAAGTGCTCAGAGTGATTATAACCAAGCTCGGTGTAAAACTGGAATAGGAACCGGCAGATCTCTCCTCTTCTAAATACGGTTTGTAGGTACAGTAAGGAAGACTTACCCATGTTGCTTGTACGTAGTATCAGTTAAAGGGGTTTTTTCCTCTGCTTTTTGGAATACTGTTGAGAGGGATTATGGCTCGATATTACAATAAGTGTTGTAATATATAAAGCTGCATATATTAAGTGGGCTTGATAATTCTTATCTCCACAAAAAGAAAGTAACTTGACAAACAATCTACTTCCATTGGCAAGTAAAGGTACTTGAATCATAGTTGTGGTGACTAAAATACTTGTTTTCTTCACTACAGCGAGCGTTTGAGTACTTCAATCAAGCAGCTAATGCCGGCAATTCACATGCCATGGCCTTTCTAGGAAAGGTAAGATCTTGAACACTCTCAAAAGTTGAGCAAGTTGACTTGTCTTTCAAAGAAAAATAACAAATATTTCCTACTTTCTGATATCAGGCATTCTAAAACTGGAAGGCTGGAGTCCAAGTACTTCTGTTTTGCTACTGTTTTGAATTGTCCTGTAAGATTTGAGTGTCGTAGTCTGTTCTGTGTAGTCTAAATTTTCTACTTGCTCCTTCGCATTAGGAACATTTGGATTGTTTTTTCCAAAATAGTTCTTGGACTAGAATCTTAGTGTTTTTTTTCAATTAAATAGCTAAATATCATAAATACATATATAAAATACATTTATGTCCTTTTTCTGTGGTGGAGTTCAAAACTCAGGGTAGGCCACAATGCTGTTCCATACAGCTTCTCATAAATTTGCCTAGTGGGAAATGCTAAGTTCAGGAAGGAAAGGGGAAAGACATCTGTATTCTTATTCTGTGTAGAGAACTGAGGCATCTGAGTCAGAGTTGCCAGTAGGTCTGCATCCACTCTGAATCAAAGCCTGAGTCTATCTGCAAGGTGGGCTGTTGTATCCGTTTCTTCAGATCTAAGTCCTTTTCTTCTTTAAATCTAAAACATGATTTACAAGCTGCTTTTGGTCGTGTTAATATGTTAGTTCCTAGAAAGGTATTTAGGTCACTTGTCTGAGACCTGGGTTGCAGGCTGCCTTCACCCTGTGAGAAGTTAAATCCTTATTTACTCCATGTAAGTACCCTCTAAGGCTAGGCTGCAATAAGCAGCAGCTGTAGCTCATCTTTTTCAGGCTGTTTCTGTAGTAGAGGATGCAAAATTCCTGTCCTTAGAGCAGGAAAAAGTAGCATCATATGCTGGTCAAGGCATCTGACAGGAGAAGTTGCAAGTTCCTGCTTTGTCTATGGCTTGAGTGTTTTGTACCTAATAAATGCTGAAGTGAACAGGGTTTAGTAACAATTTTTTCTTTGTTTTCAAGAGTTATTTTAAATGCCAATATAGTTTGACTTCCACTGGTCTCACAAGACTTTTGCCTGATTGTGTTCTGCACTACACACTGACAGAACTCAAAAATGTATTTTCCTAAAATCTTTGTAATTTTATGGTCAGTTCATTCTGTATTAGAAAGTTAAACCCTCTGAATTTTACAACATAGGGGTGTGTGTTCTGCTTCTGGGCTAGTCCTCTAATGATTATTCAGTAATGCGATAGTCAGAATAGTCTAATACTACAACAGATTCCTTCTCATGCAAAGTTGAAGATGCGTCATTATCTCCATGCTAAACTGACTTCTTCAGCTGTTTGCTAATAGTACCTTTCTCCTTCAGATGTACTCAGAAGGAAGTGATGTTGTACCTCAGAGCAATGAAACGGCTCTTCAGTATTTCAAGAAAGCTGCTGATATGGTATGATTATTTCTAAACTGGAAATATAGCATATGCATGAAAAAATTGATTATCTCAGAAATGCTGCCAGTGGTTCTTTTTGTGCACTTATGTGTGCATACACCTGCTTTCAACTTCTGCAGAGTTAGCCCATAATTAAACACTGTTTGTCTGTTTGTTTGGAGGGAGTTTTTGAACTCCCTCCAGTTCTGGTAAGCGTGCTTCATGACACTGTATTCAGCACAAGAAGTGTAACTCTCAGGAATGCTGTCATCAGTATGAAATACTGCTCACCTAAATAAGCTACAATTCTATTAAGCATTAATTTTCATTGATGTGGTTGGCTTGTCACAGAAAATATTATTTTGGTTCTGTTTTGTGGTCAGTGAATAGCTAATGGTTTTGGTTTTATACCTCTCATCTCATTGGATTGTTGGGGTTTTGGCTGTTCATCCCTTATGTCTGTTTTCCACCTATCCCTTATGATAGCATTTGTACAGTTAAAGCACAAGTAGTCCTCCAGGAAAGGTGTTCATCTACTGTGTTTCACATGCTAAAGTTTTGATGGTTCTTCATGGTTCTTGCACTCCACAATTAGATTGCTGTTCTACCCCTCTGTCCTAGAGTGAGCATCCCTCAATTTGGTAATTTCCTGCATTCACTGAAGGTTTCTGCTGTACCCCATTGCCTGTCCTGGCACTGAAGGAATGCCATAGTGCACGCTTTTGCTGAGGCAGTGATCGTTAATCCAGCCCACAGTACAGCCATTTGTCTGCCCTTAAATTCAGATATATTCTCGGGGTTCCTGTGGCTGTTTTTGGAGCTTCTGTAGCATCCAGAACGTCTGCAAAAAAGGGATTAAAAAAAAAAAAGGCATCTCCAAAAGGGCATTAATATGCCCTGCCTTTCTATGGGTACGGGTTCTACATCTCATACTGCATTTCGAAAGTGCACAGTAGACTTTAATAACAAGTGTTGAAAGCTCTTCTTTTTCTTGTTAATCACCTGTGTGGTTACTGAAGATGTTGTTTTCTCCCTAGATCTGCTTTGTAATTTTTTTCCTAGTAGTAACAACTATTTATCTTAAGCACTATTTATTTTAGTAACGTTGAAGACATAGCAAAAATGAGAAAGATGTAGCTCTACATGTTGCTGTTCCTTGCAGAAGTGTTTTCCTGTATTTTCAGGGTAATCCAGTTGGCCAGAGTGGATTAGGAATGGCTTACCTCTATGGAAGAGGTGTTCCAGTGGTAAGATTTTGACAGTCGTCTTTCTAATCATAGGTGATTGTGTAACTTCTTGTTGTCAACGAACTTTTTCTCTGGTGGGAAGTACTATAGATAACTTAATTATGAAGTTAACCACAACACTGAAAACTCCATGAGCAAATCTGTAATATAAAGAAAAAAAACCCAAACACTGTGGAGTTAGCAGCTATGAAACATGCCGAGTTCTTTCTAATGAGCCTGAAATTGTTGTTGTAGCTATTAGAATTGCGCAGCAGTGTGACTTTTTAGTAGGGGTTTTAAACTTGTCTCTTATTTTCTTATAAAATAAAACAAACCCTACCTATCTGTATGTATCCTGTGAGAGCGGAGGAGCACTTTGAAACTTTTAATTAGTTAATTTGCCTTGGAGCTTTTCCCACAAGAAGGTTTCTTGTCAAATGTTTTATATTTAGCTATGCAAACAGATATTCAAAAGTTGAATTAGCCCAAAGTTGAGGACATTATTTAAATAATTGTTCTGAAACAGAACAGGGTATCTATTCTGTTAAGGATAACTATTCATAGGAGTGTTATAGGTAGATGCCAGCTTGGAGATGGCTACAGATTTAAGACATGGTAATATGATTGTAGGGTATTTTGTTTGTTGTTTCTGAATTTTGACCAGATTAACGTTTTTTTTTTGCACTAGATCATCTCACTGTGATTTTTCTGTAATATAGATCTATCCAAGCACTAACAGACTGCACATGTGTATATTTTCTTTCTTAAGTTATTTTCTTGTGGTGTATTGCAAGGCTCTAATGACTGGACTAAATCTTCCTGCAGAACTACGAGCTAGCACTGAAGTATTTCCAGAAGGCTGCAGAACAGGGATGGGTTGATGGACAACTTCAACTAGGTTCCATGTATTACAGTAAGTGGCATCAAAGTGATGATTTTCTGGGTCTAAGCATCTGCCCTTTCAGTAACTGTTCGCTAGGTGGCATTAGAAGCGTAGATATACCACACAGAGTGTGCTTGCTGCTTTGAATTTATATTTTATTCTGTTTTTCTTAACATTTTCGTGATGTTTTTCTCTATTTCACACAACTGCTTATGCAATGAATAGCAATGACTTATTCTTTCTTTTAGATGGAATTGGAGTCAAGAGAGACTATAAACAAGCTTTGAAATATTTTAACTTGGCCTCCCAGGGTGGCCACATTCTGGCTTTTTATAATCTGGCTCAGATGCATGCTACTGGCACTGGAGTGATGCGATCCTGTCATACTGCTGTGGAGGTAAGGTTGTCCGTTTAGAAAGGTTAAATAGTACTGACTTGCAAAAGGTTGGATATAAACATGGTAGCTTACATTGGAAATTTGTCTTAGCTAAAATCTACTGGTGACTGCAGAGCCAAGGCTATTAAAAGGAGAAGTGAGATCTTATCAAACTCCTTTGTATCTCATGATTTTAAGATTTTAAGAATAATTCTAAGTAAGCATCTGAATCTTGGTTCATGTTTGCTTGGTAACTTATGTCTTAAAGCAAGCCCGTCTTTAAGCGACGAGTTATCTACCAAGTTTTTCCTGTGAAATGTAAATATTTTGAGCTGGCATTTGAATCTTAGAAGTTTAACTCTCTCAGAAGCTAAATTTCTGAAGTGTCTGACAACCAGTCTTCTCCCCTGATTTTTATTTTTTTTCCTGCTCTACAGTTGTTTAAGAATGTGTGCGAACGGGGGCGTTGGTCTGAAAGGCTGATGACTGCCTACAACAGCTATAAAGATGGTGACTCAAATTCTGCTGTGGTTCAATATCTTCTGCTGGCAGAACAAGGCTACGAAGTTGCACAAAGCAATGCTGCTTTCATACTTGATCAGAGTAAGGGCCTGAATTTGTATTGAAAGTTGGTTTGGGTTTTTTTGCAGTTGGTCTGCAGTAGCCCATTTAGCAGAACGCTAGTGTGCTGAAGGTATAATTACTTAGCTCTTGTTCAGTTAGAACTTCAGTGAGACACTTGTTCTCTTTCTTGCTCATCACACTGGAAAGCAGTCAGTTTTAATTTTCATCTCT
Source organism: Pedionomus torquatus (assembly GCA_013398155.1). NCBI lineage: Eukaryota > Metazoa > Chordata > Aves > Charadriiformes > Pedionomidae > Pedionomus > Pedionomus torquatus. Next base: position 21,158 of record VZRU01012361.1, read on the forward strand.
AAGGACAGATTTCTGGTGTAAAAGTTAGAATATATTTAAATTCTAAGTTGCAGGATTTAAAAAACGGAATAGGGAGAGAATGAATTAGGAAGTTGTACAGAGCTGAACATTTTCTTCCCTGGGCTTCCTAAACACAGATTTAAGATATCCTTGTTAAATCTATGAAGTAATAATTACATTAGTTCTACCTCTAGCCTTTACTAGGCATACAAGTTTCAATTTGCTTTGTTTGTTAGTAATGTCTTTTCTCGGTTTTGGTGGGTTGGGGTTTTTTTTCCAGATTTTTTTGGTAACTTTTACTACTACTGCAGCAGGGCTGAAGAGCTTGGCAGTTGGTTCTGTTAGATTTCTTTCTAGAAACTACAAAACCCAGTATAATTTAAGCTTTCTGGATCTCAAACCCAGAAATCTAGGTATCGTTAGAGCTTTGTATCTTAATATAGAAATCATCTCTAGGTGGCTAATAGGCTAATCTAATATCTTAATTTCCAGTTAATGTATTTCAAAGGTGCCTTAGTGACTCATCTTTAGACAAGCTACAGCAATGACGGTCTTGGCTGGGAGTACCTTCTTGCAAAGAAATAGTGTACTCCCTCATGTTAAAATTCTGATTTGTTGTAACTCAGATACATCTGCATCTCAACTGGAAATTAATTTAAAATTATTTTATAAACCTTATATAGAAAGTCTGTATGTCAACTGTGAGATCATATAGCTGAAACCGTGCTTAGTGTAAAAGTGAAAAAAGTTATAAATCCTTTGAACTGTCTGAACTCTGATATTTCAACAACCCTCAATTTATGACATAGACAAGTAAAATAACTTGTGTTCTGAAGTAGCTGTAGCACTGCTGTGTAAAATATGCAGTCTCTGGCTTCATTTTAGTTTTGTAGTCTTGATTTTCAGATGATCAAACTAAAATAACTTACACTTTAGCCTTGTATTTGAGTGCACCTTTGTCAGAGCCCAAACTGTGTACATCTGGAATCAGAATCTCCTAGAGCAGGAGTGGAAAGGACACTTGGTGAGCAATATTTCAGGGTGAAATGATACTGTTTGCTGCTAGCTGTTATGTGGGCAGATACATGGAAAGACTCTATCAATGAACTGGCTTTTTGTAAGTTTTAGATGGGTTAAATCTTGTTTGCACAGATCACTTCAAATTTTAATTCATTTCACCAGGCTGAATATAAGCGTAGGGTTTTGTGTGGTCTTGTGTGCGTATACCATGCTCTTATTTGACTGACTAACTTTCTTCTCTAGAAGAAGCCAGCATAGTAGGCGAAAATGAAACCTATCCTCGAGCTTTACTTCACTGGAATAGAGCAGCTGCTCAAGGTATGTCCATACCTCACAATTCCAATCAGTTTATTTTCAGTGGAACCACTGATCTTTTTTATGAAAGAGGGAAGGAGGGGAAAACCTTAACTCCTTCTGGTCAACATCAGTTCTGTTCCACATATTGTAGTCACTGTTCTTTGTTCCACTGTTAACTGTAAGGTCAATGCAACATGCTTGCAGTTCTGAGCCATTCTGAAATCCTGAAGATTAAGAGGACTAAAACGTAAATGTACAATGTGTTTCTTTTGCCATCCCATATGGAATTATAGAGCAGAGTGAAACAGCGTTAAGAATGTTTACACTGACTTTACTAAAAATAAATTCATTTGGAAAAATAGATACAATATACCCTTTAGGATTTTGCTACTAGTCATCATTTATAATAAATGCAATTTGCTTTTCAAAACATGCAAAGCTCAGTGATTAATGCAGTCTTGATGTCCAACCAACCCAAGTTTAAACTCTGGTGCTTGTGATCCTATCCTAAAATAAGCAAAACTAAACTTAGTCATTAAATATCTCAGAGTGAGGTCTCTAACTTTCATATAGATGCATCTACGCTAATGCCATAGTAGCTTTTTACTTAAAAGCACATATATAGAATGAAACCTAAGAGTTTTGTCTGAAAAATCTTTAAACCTACTTGGCTTTTAGTGGGAACTTAGAAATTGAGAAGATGGTGTGGTTAAGTATTCAATTGCCAGATGATGATGAGAGACTTTATTTTGCAAGTTTTCAGTGTCTCTGTTTTAAAACCAAAGCTGAAATCCTTAATGACCCTGTAACAAGTGAAAAGTTTTTCTGAAATAAGTGACTATGGATAACGTTATACAGATTTTCAACTAATGCTACTAAATAGCAACTAAAATGTTGTTTGGATAACAGGGAAAATGAATTTCTGGAAAACAAATTGGTTTGTTTTGGTTCGCTAAACCCAAAATTAAAAAAGAAAAAATAGTTTGTGGGGAGGGGGGAAAAGGAAAGTGTTTGTACAAACTGCTAAATCCTTACAGCATCTTCCTATTAAACTGCAAGGCTTTCTTTGCCTAGCTATTTCATCTTTTTATGTTGTTTCTTGATTTATAGGATATACTGTTGCAAGAATTAAACTTGGAGATTACCACTTTTATGGTTTTGGAACTGATGTTGATTATGAAACTGCATTTATTCACTATCGACTGGCATCAGAGCAACAGCACAGTGCCCAAGCAATGTTTAATCTGGGCTACATGCATGAGAAGGGATTGGGCATCAAGCAGGTGAGTAAGCTGAAGGCTGATAATCTGCTTCATTACAGTGCATTTACTAACATGAGATTAAATCCATAACCACTACTGGGCCTTGAGCACTATACAACCCCTTAGTAGGAATTAGCATGTCTCCCAATACATTTTCCAATAGTACATGGCTAAGTATATCCGCTTCACACTTACCAATGTGAAGAAATAATGGCCGGGGGGGGGGATATTTGCCAAAAGTTGTGAATGCAAGTCAATTCCAGGTTCAAGTTAGAATAATCCAGTAACGTGGCCCGCACAACCTCAGTTCAGGTCACTGTTCATTCGGGATAATCCCAAATAAATATGGTATTTCTTACTGGGTTTTCACCCAAAACAGCTTTTGCCTTATTCTTTCTTAGTGAATAAATGTCTTTCTTACATACAGAATTCTGTGCTGCACTTTCTGGACATACTTTTTAGACTTATACCAGGTCAATGTAAAATATTAAGCCCCTTCAGAAATCTCACACATGTGCACTGTTATATGCTCTTCTTAGACTTAATGTTGTCCAGTTCCTGAGCCTGCGTGTCAGAATTCCATATACCACTCAAAATAAGAATGGATAATTTTCTCATGGTCTTCTCTTAAGACTTGGTGTGCTATTTCAGTGCTATTTGTGTGTTAAAGCACAGAATCCTACAGGTCTCACTTGTCTGTCAAGTGAGAGTAAAGCAGTATAAGCAGAATGAGGTGCTTGCTAATCACAGAATCATGGGAGGGTTAGAACTGGAAGGGATCAGCGAGTTCCAACCCCCCTGCCATGGGCGGGGACACCTCCCACTAGAGCAGGTTGCTCAAAGCCCCATCCAGCCTGGCCTTCAACATTCCCAGGGATGGGGCATCCACAACTTCTTTGGGCAGCCTGTTCCAGTGTCTTACCTCCCTCACAGGAAAGAATTTCTTCCTAATATCCAATCTAAATCTCCCTTCTTCTAGTTTAAAACCATTACCCTTTGTCCTATCACTACACTTCCTGACAAAGAGTCCCTCTCCTACTTTCCTGTAGCTCCCTTCAGATACTGGAAGGCTGCTTTAAGGTCTCCCCAGAGCCTTCTCTTCACAGGAGAGGCGTTCCACCTCTCCAGTCATTCTAGTGGCCCTTCTCTGGACCTGTTCCAACATGTCCATGTCCTTCCTGTGTTGATGATTCCAAAGCTGGACACAGTACTAATTTGCTACTAAAGAAATTAAAATAAGCCACGATTTAGGATTGCTTCTGACACTAGCAAAGTACAAAGGAGGTAAGAAAACTCTTTTAAATAGTTACACAAAAGACAGGCTGTGCAGGCTCAAAGAGTGTTGAAAGTTGTTCTATTGAATTAAAATACTAAAATGTGAGCTAGCACATCTCATTCACATAATGTGTTGATACTCATGCTGTTACTTTTACGTGTCTTATGGAACTAAGCTTTGCTGTATCTGTAAGCAGAAAATAGTTATGGTATTTCACAATCAGGATAAAATTATAAAATGAACATGTGGTGTGAAGTCCTAGAGGTTTCTCTTATTTTAAGTGTCGGACATGGAATGCTTCTAGATGTAAACATTACACAGGCCTGTCCTTCTCACCACCAAGTGAACACAGACAGCTTGTACCCCAGTATCCTCACATGGCACAGTATGTAACTGAAAGGGAACCAAAAAAGTCCCAAGCAAACAAGGAAAGTTATGCTATTAGGGTACAGGTATCCTCTGTTCTTGCTACAGTTGCTGCCTTGTTCCGGCTACCACGGAAGGGAACACTAATTTAAGCTCTTTCTAAACTTGCTGTCTGTTTGGGCTCATACTTTTGCCAGGCTGATCTCACTACTGCAAATTATGTCTCATTTGGATAAGGAGTAGAATCTCATTTGGAAGTACGTGCAGAAATGTTTAGAAGCCACAGTGTGCAGCAAGCACGGTGCAGTGTAACGGAGGAGCTGCTGCTGTGTCCTCCTCCATGACTTGTGCACCCTTAGTCTTTCATGTTTGGTGTGGAGTTAGAGTTGTTAAGAGTGTTACTAGAGTTACCTAAATATGGGCTTAGTTTGCAGGGTGTGGGTTGAATCTGTCAATATCAATCTCTTTGGTGCTAGCATTGGAGCTCACAGTTAGGATAGCTTCATCCTCAGATTGAAACTTCCCTTCTCTACTCAAAGGTGAACATCCCTTGGAAAAAAGATGGGGAAGTTTTACTGAATGGTTTGCTTTTAACTTGACCAAAACTGTTGTATTCAAATGCCAGTATACAATAGCTTATAGAAAAAGCTTTATGTTTTGTGCTTAATTTTTCAAGCTCTTCAGAACTGAGTTTTGTATTCTCCTGATTTTTAGGATATTCATCTTGCAAAACGATTCTATGATATGGCAGCTGAAGCAAGCCCAGATGCTCAGGTTCCAGTCTTCCTAGCACTTTGCAAGCTTGGAGTGATTTATTCCTTGCAGTATGTACGAGAAATCAATGTAAGTAATGCATAATTAAAAGGAGGAACAACAATACATTTTCCATTTTTAAAAACATGAGTTGTAATCTTGCTTAAGTAGAAGTCTTACTTGAGCCTTCTGAAAAGTTAAGACAGGTATATATATTGTTGTATATTAAGAAAGTTACTGAAGCTATGATTCCTATTTCTCATATGTGCAATTGTGTAAAACTGAAATATGTGCAGCCAGTGCACTTCTGTGCTGTTCTTCCCTTGAAGAGCATTTCCCTGATTTGTTTGATGGTTCCTGTCCATGACTGTCTGCTATAAAAGTGAAGCAGATGATTACATATTTGCTTGTAATTGTCATATAGCATAATTGCTCTTCAGGAAAAGACTTTGGTTTTTTTAGTCCTAATTCTCATGTGATTTTATAATCAGCTGTAGCAATCCCACTTGAGTTGTTTTATCTCTGTGGGGAAAAAGATTATTATTTATATTAGACAGTTTAGCTACTGCACAGTTTCTGCTGAGCACTGAAAACAAAATACCTGGAATTTAGGTGAATTCTTTCTATATGGTATCTGAAACATTGCTAGTATTCTGGCATCTTACTGCCTTTTGGATTATTTTATGCGCTCCAATGGTAAGAAATTATTACCCTTTAGAGCAAATGCAATTCAGGCAATCCAACTAAATTTGACAAAATTTAATACAGTCTTGAGACTGGTGATTTTCAGGTGTGGTCAGTCAAAACACTCTAAATCAATTGAACAGATACCCATGTATCACTTGCAGAAGCTAGTAGTCGGAACACAGATATTCCAAGCTTTAAGTTTGCTGATGCAGACTTAAATTGACAAAGACTCTCTAGTACCATCAGGTACAGTAGTGAAGCATAACGTGTGTGTTGGCTAGCGCTTAGGAAAGTGGGAATCTGATAAAAAGGCAGTTCACTCAAAACTAACAGTAAGTCACTGTAACTTCCCTGTACTTTTATCAGCACAAATCTTAGTCTTACTGGCACTTACTTCTTGGATATTAAGAATGTCACTGATGTGATATTATTTTTTCAGAAAGGAAAAGAGCTACTGATGTATTAGAACTGATACTTGTACATGAAAATGTTACAAATCAAATTTAAAATCAACGTAACTTCCCATTCTTGCTCTTGAACATGATGATGTGGACTTCTTTTTTTCCTAGATAAGGGAGGTGTTCTCACATATCGATATGGACCAGTTGCTGGGGCCTGAGTGGGACCTTTACCTTATGACCATCATCGCCTTGCTCCTGGGAACAATTATAGCTTACAGACAAAGGCAGCACCAGGCAATTCCCAGACCAGCAGGACTGCGGCCAGCTGTGCCTCAACAAGAACCACCACCAGAGCATCAACCACCGCAATAGCAACAAGAGCCTCTGTGAAAGAACTAGATTTTTCCAAAAGGAACAATTTTCGTTGTGATTTAGGACTTTGGATCAACAGTCCCTCCCCTAAAAGAGGCACAAAGAAGTTTAAACAAAAAAAGTCTGAAAGCTGCTTAGAATGATGCCTTTTTTCAGGGATAAGAAAATTCTTTTGAAACTGATTTGAATGTTATTTCAGTGCCAATGGAATAACACTATGGCTTTTTTCATGGAAACACGAGTGCTACTACAAAAATGTTGCCTGCTGTATCTAGTTCCTCTTTATTTAGAGTCCTCTTCATCTTCCAGAGAGAGCAGAAGGCTAGCATTGGAAGGCTTTTGCCTGCTTGATAGCAGTTGCCCTATATAAAAGTAATAGTTTTATGGCCAATTTAAGTCCAAGAAGCTGAACTGTACTCAAATTCTAAAAAGACTAGAGCTGTATGAACTTATATTCTGATCTGCATCCCCCAAGTATTTCTACAATCCTTAATTCATTATTTCTTAGTGTTTCTTACGCTTTGGTCTTTCATGCTACTTTGGATGATTTAACGTAGATTATTTATAAAGGCTGTAAGACTAAGCCAGCAAACATGCCCTCTCTGTTATTTTTTTATTTTCAGTATTTTCCTCCATTTTCCCCTTGTAGTTCTCAGCAGGCAGTGTGTAGCCCAGGAGGCAGATTAGGACAGACTAAGTCTGTAAAGCTCATCAGTTGAAAACTGTCCACATAGTGCCCAGATGTTGCATCCTTCTAAATTTTTTTTGGAGCCTATATACTTTGCAATACTTCATGACATAAAAACAAATTGGTAGCATTCCTAAATTATTTAAACTTTGCTCTTACAAAGAGGCTGAATCTAGATTGCAGAAAGCACCAATATTATTTTGGACACTGAAGAAAGGACAGAGCCAGAAACCTCAGTGAGTTAGCTTTCTTTTTTTTTTTTCTTTTTTTTCCCTCCCTATTTCTAGAGGTGGAAGTTCTGTGTTTAGTTTTCAACCATCCTTTAAGTGATCTGCACTGCAAGAAAGAAAAGTATGTGGTATCTCATGCGTGCATGTATTTATTGCATCTACAACAAGGGCCCTGAAGATGCATGCTCTCTACAGAAGGGCATGGGATTATGCCAGTGATGCTACCCTGAAGTATGGCTGACTGATAAAAAAGGTATGCTGGATTACAGCAGTGCTCTGGCTCTCGCCAACCTCTCTGGTACCTGGCATACATGAGGAAGTCAAAATAACATCTCTGGCTGTGCCATCTTGAGGATGCCTTGTAACGAGAAAATCCAAAGAGAAAGAAGACTAATGGTTTACGGCTTCTTGATACCATGAGGTCAGTGCAAAGGCTTTTTAGTGAGCGTAAGGAACGCGACCTGTGGACTGATGTTTTTAGACTGAAACAGGAATCTTCACTTAGTAATGATTTTCATTGAACTATAATTTCAGGGGTTGGGGGTGGGAAGCAGGAGGGGAGTAGTTTAGAGGGAAGAAATGCAGAAGTTTCTGATCTTATTTACCAATGGCTGTTAACATTTGTTTCTGTACTAGCATTAAACCCTCTGTCTTAAAGCTGAATGAAATACAAATGAGGAGGCTTTAGCTGCTTTCTGACAAAAGCTGTTGTGTTTAAAGGGTTAAGGGCTTCCTTTCATGCAAATATTTTTTCCAGTGGATTTGCAGCAACATATCAATATGCTTTATTTAGAACTGAGATTTTGGTATGGTTTCATACTTAGTACGTTTGTAATGATGCCGCTGCACAACAGATCTGTAGTTTGGGAAAGAAGATAAGCAATCCACTCTTTTGTAAACTGAAATGTCATGGATGACTAGTATTAAATATGGGTAGAACTTCTCAGTACTTCAAAAAGTTTGTGCTGGTTATGTGAAGACAAATCTTTCATTTTAGCTTGGAGGGTTGAAGCATGTGATAGACGAACATCTTGTTCAGTCCTAATCATAATTAGCAGATGGAACAGTATTGAATTTAATTGTAGTGTCTGAAATGTACAGCACTCCCCAGCTGCATTTCTTAAGATACCTGTGACTTCTGAACACTCCCTCTGAAGTATTTTTGCCTCTGTCACTTAATAGCTCTTCTTAGCTTGGCATGAATAAATTAAAGATTGTATGGAAAATGTTTTTCAGTTAAATACCATTGGTTCGTTGGTATTGGTCTCTTAGGATGTTTAACAATTTTTCTTACTGCATTATTAAAATGTTTTGGTTGTTTGATCTGTTAGAACTAAATTCTAAAAGCTCTATCCTATTTGCATGAGAATCTCTCATCATTGCTGCTATGTGACAGTCTTATAGCTGACTTTCACTGAACCCAATGCATTTTTACATCCAAGAAATCAGCAGAAGAAAAGGATTGAAGATCAGCAAGTTATTTCACTTTAAAGAACTGCTTTTTGAAGAAGCAATAAGAAAGTCTTTCTCCTGCTTTTTTTCCCCTTCCACCAAATTACTACCACTAACTTTTTTGGATGACATTCATTTGAATGAAGTGGTAGTAGTAAAAAGGCACTTACCATACGTAATGGCAAGTTAACTCAGGGATTAAAGAAATGAATACATTTCCAAAATCAGTTATCTACAACATGACTTAAGTTTTTGTGACAATCCCTTGCTTCTCTGTGCTGAAACTTGCATTTTGAGGAAAGTACATTTAACTCTTACTAGCAATATATTTCTTGGCTTGCACTCAGTTTGTCAAGCAGCTTTTTTCCTAAGGGAGCTGGGTTGCTCAATTTCCTGCAGTGAAATACCATTCCCTTTTGGTAGCACGCAGGTTGTCTTACAGTTTATATGCTGGAGTATTTTAGAAGGGAAGCTTGATTTAAGAGAAGTATTTCTGGGTAAGTTCAGCATGCTTTGAATGGAAAAATTGTATTATTTGTCTGTAGACGTGTAGGCAAGCACTTGCCTATTTGACATTCCTGGACACATGCTCTACTCTCCCTGCACGGAGAATGAACTACAGAGTAGTGTCTGTTATCAGTGGGAGTTTTATGTGTAGAAAAACTGTGGAAAGATATGGGGGAAAACATTGTTCCGCATCTCAAGTTATTAATCAACACACTAGCTCTTCTTGCTGGTTGAAAGAAATGCTGAACTGTTGAGAAAAACAGGATTCTGGTTCATCACTCTGAAACTTGTCCCAGAGCTGTTGAAATAATTTTCCTTGCTTTATACTGTCCATCATGGGACAGTGTAATAGAAGATAAGGCCTTTGATCCAAACGTCCTAATGAGATTCTTATTAAGATAGTTTCACTCACGCTTTAGTCATCTTCCATGAGTCAGCTGCTCTAATTAAAGCTAAAAAACAAAACAACAAACCCTATCAAATGTTATTCTTTTTGGAGAAGAATATTAAAACATGGTTTGTGAAAGGAACTTTAAGACTATGCATTATCTAGTTTCCACCTATTATATGCTAGTTTTGGCCTATAAAAGGGGATCACTTTACAAGTTGCTTCCTTTTTAGATAGGCAACAATGAACTGAAATTCTATTTTTCTTTCAGAGAATATTAAACTAAAAAGACTTAGTTTGATTTGAACTACTGCAAATGCATATGGCAAATAGGGACTACTGGGGGGAACCATTTGTTTTTATCAGCTGCAGTTCTTTAAAGGGTCTTGTAGGAGTTTTGTAAATTTATTTTGTATTTAAAATCAGTATAAAGGCTGGTCAAATGTAATATAATTGTATAAACAAATTCTGTTAATAGAAAGATGTACAGATTCATTTTGTACTGTATCTCTAATCTTGTGAAATAAAGATACCACCTGTGTGGTGACCCTCAGTGTTCACAGTGGTTATGATAACAGAGGATGTCAATCGTTAGTTGTATGCACTGATAAACACCACTGCTAAATATATCCCTTCCTGTAAGGATGCTCACACTTCTTTCACTTCTATTCCTCTTAAAAAAAATCTGTTAATTTAGGAGGGGCATAGTAATGGGAATAGAAAATTATTCACTTTAACTTCAACTGTGCTAAAACTTGCCGTTGTGTGTGTGTGTGTGTGTGACCCTCTCTTCAGTGCACACAGCATCTGTCCTGTGTGCCACAGGCACAACTGCTCTGCGATTCGGGAACAGTGATCAGTAACTTTAGGATTATATTGCATTTTTAACAGTAATGCAGGGATAAACACTGACTAGAAACAGACACTGGGGGAGGGACTACTCCAGGCTGACAAGCTTGCTTGCTTTTCATACTTTTTTTCTTTTTTCTATCCACTCATCCCTTCAGGCTCCACCTGTGGAGACTCAGTTCTCCCTCATAAATGTGTTGGTTTGCCTTCCAGTGTCCCTTTTAATTTGGAAGAAGACAATCAGGGAGAAGGAAAGTAAGGAGACTGAGGGAGCAATGGTAACTGCTATAGAAGGCATCAATAAGTGAACTCTCGGGCCTCAGCCCAAGTAACACAGTTGTCTGAAGCATTTAGAAGCTTCCCACAGTGTCTGCCACTGCCCGGGGCACTTCTTGCAGGTAGGAAACACAACTGCTGGTACCAAAGCCAGCTTGAGTCTGACACCTATAGCTCAGGTTTAGTGAGGTCATCCCTCATGTTGCAAAACAGCCCGAGACCAGAGATGCAATTCCTGATGTGCTCAAGTGAGAGGGGGTCAGAAGGGTTACACACCTCATTTAACTTGCAGCCTGTAGTCACCAGGGAGTTGTTTTCTGCGCTGGTTACAGAGTTCCAGGTATATAAATGATTGTGGGGGGTGTTGGGCTTGGGGTTTTTGGTGGTGGTGTTTATTTTTTTTTTAAAGAGAGAGCCATTGAATAATGTTTATCAAACACTAGTATAATTGTTTCGTTTTCCTGGCTTGTTTGGTTTTGTTTGGTTTTTATGTTGCTTTATTGCCTCGGTCTAAGACTAAAACAGTTTGTTTAAAATTAGAATATTAATAGAAAGTATAGTCTGTAAACCTGCAACACCTGCTTTATTGGAATGTGTTATTTGGTATAATGCCAAATTGTTCTTCCTCGTCTCTAAATGATTGTGATACCAATAGCATTTCTGAAATCTGACTTTGAGTCTTTATAAAAAATAGGAATTAATGAAGAAAAAAAAAATCACTCTAGCCTACTTGCTACAAAAAAAAAAAAGTAAAATTGAGAAGATGGTAAATGATGTCTTCCAAAGCTAAGTTGAGGGAGGGCAGTGCACTGCCTGTTCAGGTAATGAATACTTGAACATCTTATCTTAATTTTCATTTTCAGCAAGAGCACGATTGTAGTTGCATGTCAGGTAGTAAGGGGTAAATGTGATTTAACATCCACAGCACAGTAAATGAACTCTGTAGTGAGTCTCGGGCAGAATGTTTTTACCCCAAAAGGTATCGGTGCCACTGCTCCTAATTCTCATAAGCTTTTCCGACTGCAGCAGCCTTTTGGGCAGAACTCCAACTTAAGGGATAGGTTGCTCACATTTTTATTCCTTTGCTACCCAACTTTTTGGCCTTTCCACATAACATGGGTTTTTGAAAATAACTTGGAAATAAATTATTTTTTTGTCATGAGACACTTAAATTATTTTTCTCCAGTTCTGCCGTCAAGCATTTTCCATATTTCCTTCCTTAGTTTTTTTTTTTCCTGTGCTTGTTTTTCTTCATACTCATCCTTCCTTCTAAACACAGGCATAAACTGTACTGTAAAACTAGATGTTCCAGTTCCCATCTGTTGTTTATGAATGTCACTCCACTCTTGTACCAGAGTCATACCAAATTTTTTCTCTTTTTATTGCTTTTAATTAATTAGGTTTGCTGCAAAAGAAAATTGTACCTGGGATGTGTGTTTGCAGCCACAAGGGGGCATCAGATATTAAGTGGTGATTCAGACTTCTTAAAAAATATTTTAGGTCTCAAAGGTTATGAAAGACGATGACAGTTCCAGACATTGTCACATCACAGGAGGTTGTGTATCTACACGTAGGTGGGTGTGTGTACACATACATACGCACACAGGAATATATATTGAGAGAGAAAAGTTCCTGCTTGGTTGCAGGAACTTCAGGAAGTTCCGCATCAAAATGAATAATTCAGTGCTCTTATTTCTCTCATATTTGTTGACCAAAAGTCCAAAATTAAAAGCCACTGTAGCTTCTGAAAAGACCAGGTAAAAAAATCCCCTCTGTGGACTGTTAAAGCTTTTTTTTTAAATATGTGTATCCATCAACTTGCTGTCATACTGGTCTTTCTTGCAGCCTCTTTTGGAATATTATGTACTGATAAAATGTGAACTGTTGGGCTCAGCTTCCAGAACAGTGACTATTTTTTGCAAAGTTAAATCCAGATTTTCCTGAGTACAAATTTTTTTCACACTGAAGCCAGAAAATGCTTAGCAACAGGTGATGAAGATTGCTTTTAAAAAATCACTTTTTCACTAAGACCATCTGGAGAAATATTTGAGCTATCCAAACAACTTTAAATCTGTGTTTTACAATATCTTATAGTAGTTGTTTCTGTCCAATCTTAAAGTTAGGTAGCCTCTGGACTTTGCTATATACTGAAATTACATTAATTAATGGCATTTTAGGTGCATCTGAATAGATTATTTTTTTTTTCATTTGGAAAGTTTCCCCTGATCTATTTAACAACAACTTTAAAGGAAAAGTTTATTCACATTACTAGTGTTAAAAATGGATATGTGAAAAGAAAAAAATAATCTAATACACTTCATAAACATTAACTTCGGCTGATGTTAAAACTACCAAAGTACGTGGTATGTTCCCATTTAAGGCTTATAACTTCAGATTATAAAAAGGATAAATCTTAGAGAATCATCCAGCTTTGAATTCAAAGGCTAAAGGGCTGAAAATCTACATTTGAGGAGTTTTCTGATAGTTGATTACCTTTGTTACTGCTGCTGTGAGATGAAGAGGACTTCAATTAATTATTTTCAGGTTGTATTTAGTTCAATCCCTCGTTGTCATCATATTGATTATAGGATGGGGCAGGTCCCATAGGAAGAATAGCCACAGCAAAATATATATATGTTTTGTTGAGGAATACAAAGTGTAATGTTAAATGTTCTTCTCTGATTGGATAACTAAAGGATTTCACAGCTTTTACAAATAATTTTGAGTCCAATTTGATTGTTGCAAGCTGGGAAACATTGCATAGAAGGGAGGTGACTGTAGTGAGGGAATTCAGACCAAATGAGATAAATGTGGTGATCTCACTGTGTGCAGCTGTGTTGGCTTTTTTTTCTGCCCAGTTGCTAAACAAACAGCCTCTCTGGGTTCGCTATGAGGAGTCTGGCCTTTTACTTCATGAAAGGTGAAGGGTGGGAGTAGGTAGGATCTTAAAACACAGCAAGAAAGAGGGATTACTTCATTAATGCATTCCCTCTCAACTAATAAACCTTTTAGCAAATCCTGTATATTAACTATGTTTGCCAACTGTGGTAATCTCGCATACTCAGTGAAAAGCTCCATAGACAAAAAAAAAAAAAAAAAAATTAAACTTTTTTGCACATGTACAAATTTCTTTCTCATACTGCTTTGAGTTTATGAGCCCCCAAAAATTTGTTCTTCTCACTACATTTGTTATTCTTACTTCAGCTCCAGAAGGTAGATGGATAGGAAATACTTATAAATGTTCCTGGTGATACTAATTCAGCATCATAAAACACAGCTGTCTTATTTAGAGTAAACAGCATGCAAATATCCTCTAGCTGAAAACTGAAAAACTCTATGGTAAATACTGAAAATGAAGAGAAAAATAAACTAAAAATAAAACCCCTTTTTTAACATCTCAAATCTGGTGTCTCATTAGTCTTTTCTCTGGTACTGTGAAAGGTGCTAGAAGAAAAGATAGACTCTGTCAACTTAAAATACTATTCCTTATCTAAACCGTGGAAAATGAATATTTTATTTGTTGTGTCTCCTCAGGATTTCCAGATGCCAAATCATAAAGACTTTCTTGCAGCCACAGAAAACAGAGTTTCCAAATTGCCTAAGTGAACACGTTTGATAAGTCTTTAACTTTCCTTGTGCTGCTTTATTATAAGCACTTGATGTTTCTAAGCTCCACCACTGGCCATAGCACTCTTAGCACTGATGTTCTACAGACTCCTTGCTGGCTGGGATTGTGGGCAGAATGTGCTCTGTGGCCACTGATCACTTTGATTTGCCATTACCTNTCCTTGTGCTGCTTTATTATAAGCACTTGATGTTTCTAAGCTCCACCACTGGCCATAGCACTCTTAGCACTGATGTTCTACAGACTCCTCGCTGGCTGGGATTGTGGGCAGAATGTGCTCTGTGGCCACTGATCACTTTGATTTGCCATTACCTGGCCAAAAAAAAAAAAAGGGGCCTGAACATGTGAGCAATGCCCTTCCTTTGCCTGGTCTGTGGATGGGAAATGAAGGTAATGGTCTGCCATGCTAGAAACAGTGCTTTTGTCCTCCAGTTTTTGATTTTAAACTCATCTTCCTGTAACTGAGATATACAATTACACAAACCTCTCCTGAAGTGTGACCATAGAATTGCCTAGGTTGGAAGGGAGTTTTGAGGTCATCTAGTCCAACCATCAACCTA
>VZRU01012365.1:17234-32436 GCA_013398155.1 Pedionomus torquatus
TATTAATGCTGAACATAACTACTTCAGCCTTGTAGGCATTGTCTTCTGAATTCACCAGTTCATTTTTCTGTGAAAAATGTAGATGCTTTCTCTGTTTTCCTTTTTCCTTGTGAAAAATGTAGGCACTCTCTGTTTCTCTCCCTCTCTCTCCCTGTCCCCCCCATCCTGACTCCTGCTCAGGCTCGTGGCTATCACATCAGTTGCAATAAGTTGCACCTGGACTTTGGGGGATAGCTGTCAACACAGTCAAAACACTGCCTGGAGTGGGGACCTAGATATTTTGTTCCCATGAGAATATGACTATAGGTCAATTATGTTACTGTATAAATAGCGGACAGTTCAAGAGCCCTTTGAGCTCTCCGGTATGGCAGCGGACTGCATGTCAGGATCTGCCCTTTTGTGAGGATGCTCGTTTAAGGTTCTACTCTCTGAGTTTGAGAGATTCATTGCTGCAACAAATTCTTTGTAAATGACTAATAGCATGCTAAACTTTGAAATCTTAGCTAAATAATATAAGGGATTGATTACGCATATATGTATATAATCCTTGACCTATTGCCCAAGCCTGGGACAAGGACTGGATCCAGCCACACCTAGACTCCTCTCTGAGAAGGAGTTTAGAAATCAAGGGGGTCCTTTCTGAACCTTGTGACTCAACGGGAGTCTGAGTCACAACAGTCACAACAGTTTCCCTGACAGCTTGTCTGACCCTGTCCCTGGTGCATCGAATCTCATAAAACACTGTTGCATTTACTACTAATTTTGTTAAATCACTGGTTCACCATAATAAATATTTCACTACTCTCTTACGAATGAAGTTAATCACTCTGCCTGTGACAGTTTTATATCTTATTTAACGAACTGTGGTTTGCACTGTAATGAAATTGCAAGCTACTGTCAAATCACAGATAATATACCATCTGTGATGTTGTACTAAGTTGTTGGGCCAAATATTCTTCTGGTATAAGTCAGCACAGCTTAATTTACATCAGCAGAGTCTTTCCATCAAACACAAAATAACAAATTCACCTGTTCAAATGATCTTTCCCTTCTGATTCCAGAGCCAAAGTGCAGATTTCAGAAGTTATATTACAGCCTCTAGGATTGTGAAACCTCTACAACAGGAAAGCAGGCAAACAAATCAAACCAATCCTTTTAAAAATAAGTTCACATATATCTTAAATATATATCATTGTGTTCTGTCTGCCCCTAAACATTAAACCTGTCAGTCTCCAGCAGAATTTTTATCTCCAGTCCTCAAAAATTAATGCATGAACTGAGCTGTTCTGTTTTCTGGTGTTTAAGGTCACTGTTCTCTTCTTGTGAAAAAGGATATTATATTGGGACCAAAGCACAATAATATCTTGGCTCTTTCACCAGTACAATAACAAATAGAACTTCTGATTTTATTATACTACACAAATACTTGAGGTAGTTTAAGTACCTGCAACAGCCGGTTTGCATCAATCACCTCTGTTTTTCAGTGAGGCCAGAATGTCACAATAAAAACATTACTCTGCCTCCATGTTATTTCTTCTGGGATTAGCAGAACTCTCTAAAAAAGGCATGGTATGAGACATACGTCTCAAGAAGGGAGCACTGGCTGGGATTAACTGCCAAAGCACCTTCTCTACTCTGCAACCTGCCACCCTACTGCCTTCTGTGCTGGGGATCCTCTGTGCAGACAGGGGTGTTGCTGTGGGCAGATGAATTGTTCAGACAGACCACAGGCATCATCACTTCCCCTCCAGTGATGGAGATGTTGTATGACCAGATTTGCACCAGACGTGTGATGGTAGGGGGAACCAAAATTTTGGTAAATGTTAGAGACACAGTCATTGGACAAGAGGGAACATGGCTCTGCAGTACCACCACAGGATTTTACATCACCTGTCTTTGCTGTAATGTTTCTCACCCTACCTTAAAATCATGTGGAATCACAACTGTTTTCATTACTGTGCATTGGCAAGGATGAATGCTGTGACAAGAGACAAGAAGCACAGAACAGCTCAGCACTTGGGTAAAGGCACAGACAAGTAAGAAATAAGAAGCACATGAGAAGAAAGCAGCGCAGATGCACTCAGAACTTTCCTAAAATCTGCACTTTATAACAAATTGCAAAAGATAAAAGTCCTAACAATCTTACGGGGGAAAAAACTGATGTAGGACCTTTTGGAAAAACACAATACTAGTTGCAGCTGTGCCTACAGTCTGTTTAACACTGATGGTCAATAAAAGTTCTGGACTGAGAGAAGGTGAAAGCTGAAACTCTGTCATTCTCATCTTCTGGAATTAAAATATTTTTCTTTTCAGCCTGCAGAGCAGCACCACAAACAAGGCTGCCCACACCCAGGCAGTCAGGACCACTCCACCGACACTCAATCACTGTTTGGAAAACAAGCAGCTTTGGGAAAGAAATATGGGAAGATTTTTCCACAATGTTTGGGAATATTTTGCATGCCGAAAGCCACTGCTGGCTGCCTGCCGGCCTGCCCAGGAGCCAGTGCACAGAACCGCAGATTCTGCTGGTATCACCCAAATGTGTTAATTTTGTTGCTCCTTTGAGTGTTTTTCATCATCCATGTCCAAAACAAGAGACAGTCAGGAGGGGCCTTTTTCTGCTCCCTTTGAAGGCCTGTGGCAGATTTCCCTTGAAGTGCAAAGATCCAACCAAATAATTTTGTGTTTCTGCAGCTGACTGCAGTTCCCTAAATGTTTGATCTGAGGCGTGGTTCTTAGCCAGAATTCCACGGATCCGTAAGGAAAGATTTTGGCCTTGGAACTGGTCCCAGTGCAGATGATGCTCCTTCATCTAGTTTCACTCTCCTCAGAGAATCTTGGTGTCCTATTGGTGGCAATGCCCTCCCTGTTGTCTGTGGGACTCTGCTATCCCCTAAAGCCATGCTTGGTCCTTCTTGATTTTCACATTCTGACTCATGTTTACATTTGGGCACCAGCGCTGGCCTTATTAGCACCTTGTCAGGTCAGGAGAGATCACCAGACATCTTCCTTGCAGTCCCCTCAGTTCTGGTCCTGCAGCAGTGCGTTGCCCTGCAGAAGAAGCCACCAAAAATGGTGTCCTCAGTGACAAGTCCCTGACCTGGTTCTGGTGTCACAGACAACGGTTCCAGCGAGTGCAGTTTGAGAGATGTGACCCTTGAGTTGCATGCCCTAAAGAGGCAAAGGATTGCCACACCATGTACACCCACAATGAGTTTTATCCTTAGACGAAAAAGACACTGGCCATGTTAACTGGAAAAATAAACTCCAGCCTCAAACACCACGCTCACTCTGGCTGTAAGCACAAATTGGTTCTTGCTGATACGTGTGTGCACACTCCTGCAGTTCCTCCATGCTTGAGGCAGGAGGCATCAAAGAAAAAGCGGTACAGGTGGGTAAAGAAGGGTACCTTTACAACATCTTCTTGTCAAAGTCTGGACATGGTTTGTGCCTTGCTGCCACAGCCAAGTAAAACGGGACCAGTGGGCAGTGGTAGCACTCCATTTTTAGGCTCAAAAACACTAAGAGGAGTATGGCACTGAAATTAAAAACAGTATGTGATTCCTGCCTCCAGGACATGCATGCTTTGCTGCCAGGGAATCAAATTTTAACAGGTTCAAAGAAGCATTTGCATAAGGAGACTGTAAGAAGCAGCATACTGTAAAAGAGATCTATAGGCCAGAGCTGAAGTGGCAATGATTTTTCTGGTGATAGCAATACTCAGGAAAATAAACCGCAGAGCTCTGAGAGCACATTAGAGCTCCACATTAATGCTTAAGGCATTCAGATGAAAGCAAGTCTCTTGCTTTTTATTGAAAATTTCATGCAGCTTTACAGACAATGGTTAAGCCTCACAAACCTGAAATTAAAAAATGTGGCTGTGTATTTTGTCAAGATAGGAAGACAAGAACAGAGAGGTTAAATGATCTATTGAAAAGCATACCAGAAAATTAGTGGCAGTGCGACCAATGAAATGAAAAGTAAAAACTCACTGTTTCTTGTATCAGCCATTGTACCATGGATTCTTTGTCACAGTCCTCAAAATGAAACACATAGTAGTGTATGAGTGCTTCCACTGGTGCTCTACCACTAGCGGCTTCATTGTTTGATTTTTTTCTTCTTCTGCAGGTGGAAAAATGTTGCAATAAACTTTTTCAATGTAGATTATTCCCTGCCTGTAACAATTACCTTTAAAATCCTCATGTTTTCTTCAGTGTTTTATGCTTTGAAAAGAGTATATCTTCACCATTTTTTCTGCACAAGCAAGAAAATATTTGTATTAATTGTTTTGAGTAGGATATTGGGATAATCAGAAAAGATTACCATCTTCTTAAGGAAAGTTTAGTAAGGTCTTTAATTTTCTTAAGTTATTGCCATCCAAGTTGAACACTAGGGGTCATATTTACATAACCACTGAGCACATCCAGTAGAAAAAATAACCGCTACCATACCAATAACCCATGAATGTTAGACAACTCACAGAGAAACAACAGCAATTTTCATAGTATACAGTTTAACTACTGGTTTGCAGTGAGGTTCTGGGTTGAATCCTGTATTTCTGTTTTTTTTTTTTTTTTCAGCAGGAATTTGGAAAGACAGTGGATGGCTTGCAACATGCTCACAGCATGAGACAAGATCTATCTTTTCCCCTAAGGGTCAATGTCCCTGCACAGGTGTTGTAGAGTCTATACTCTCTCCATTTTGTGTTTTTATTGTGTTTTCACAGTATTTCCAGTTCAGGAAAAATGGGGCATAATGTTTTTGTTGTTGAGCCAAAGCCCTCTTTGGAAACCCAGAAAGGTCATTTAAAAGCCAGATTCAGAGGCAGCAACACCCATTTTTTTTCATTAGTTTTACCAAGCTTTTGTATACTTACATTCGTATGTCTTGAAGTTAACTTTCACCACCATCACCACAGAAGAGAGCTGTCTCCAAGCAAAGTACCCTGACATTATATAGATTCTTGGCAGCCCAAATAATGCCCTTATGAGGAATAGCTGTAACGTGACATTATTTTTTCACCATTCTTGCAGCAGTAGAAAGCAACTTCAAGGAGCTACATGCTTTTGTGGAAGTGTAGCTCTGCTTGTGCTGAGAGACGGTCATGTTCCCATATGCTGAACAAGAAATGCTGAAAGTGGCCTGGCTGATGTCTTTGTGTTCCCACTATCCCTAGCTGTGCCGTGGCTCTTTGGCAGCAGCAGAGGGTTCACGTGCTGTCACAGACTGTCATAATTCTGGGCTTGCAATGTCAGCTTGCAACATTGTGCTGCTACAGGTATATTATATAGCTACCTCTGAAATGCAGAGGTAGAAAATAAACATTATCTGATGCCTGATGCCTTTCTGTCCACACGACTTGCTTGTTTCCTGTATTATACCTCCCACTGGATTCTGTAGTCACCTTTAAAAGTCCGAAGTACTGGAGTTTCCATCACTTGCTTCAGGACGCTATTTCACAACTGGAAATGTCTTGCTGTTAATGTTTTCCTGACGTTCATCCTAAAATTTCCTTCTCTTAATTTCATGTCATTATTCAATTAAACATCTATGTAAAGAATTCCTTCCTAGAACTAGAGCCAGATTGCAGCCATTCTTTCACTTACGTACAAGCTGAAGAATGGAAAGGGAACCTGAATTTACCCTTGCCCTGCTAGGCAAATGCAGAACCAGCACCAGTCAACTCTCTAAAGAATGTTCTTTCAAATTTTAAGTGTTGAACGCATTGATTATATAGTTAGTTTGAACTCAGATGCTGTAGAAAATGTGAACCATGAAAAATAAACAAGCAAGTCAAGACGAATAGAAGTTCCAGTAGATTTCATAGGCTTGAAGCTCTTTAAAGAACATTTACTGGTATTTCATACTAAAGATACGGTGTCACTTACACATCTTCCAATCTTTCTCTGGAAATATACTGCCACACTTAAATGACCCCACTGTTTTGTGGAGCTTCTTGTGAAACTCCCTGAGGACTACAAGTTTTTCTTAAGTGGTCAACAAGTTAATCAAAAGTAAGTAATTTGTTGTAACTTAGTAGTAACGGATTAGGCCTCATGAGTAGGCATGGTGGTAAGAAATCCTGGATTCGTAGATTTAACTGACACTCATCAGTATTTTGGGCAGTAACAAGAGACTAAGACCATACTGTCCTGGTTACATTCTCATTTACCTCTCTTGTGCTGACATTTAGTTGTCCTACAGTTTCAAACTGAGTGTGCTGTTTTTAATTTCCCTTCTCAAAAAAGGTTATGCAACACTGCGAGTACACAGTGGCTGCTTTGGTTATGTCTGTTACACTGAGACCCAACACCAGGTGGAATAACTGGTGAGACACTTCAACTTCTAAATATTCTGCAGGAAAACAAAAAGCTCTAGAGGTCTAGAAATTTAGCAGTATAGATATTTTTTTTTTGTTAAAATCCACAACAGTTCACAAATTTTGCTCTTCAAAAACTCAGGTTTTCATTGCCATATATCAAGCTCAGTGGAAATACAGCATTAAAAAGGAACTTTAAAAAATGCTCCAATTCAAACCTACATTTGAAATATTATTGTTTTCTTTAAGATCTCTGGGAAGGGATCAACTTGTTGTAAGAAATGTCTTGGCTTTAAAAATTGTGTGAAATACCAACTACTGAGAATTAGGTCTGTTAACTGGGATACTAAATAATTACGTTAACTTTCATACTTTTCCTGGTTGGGACAGAGGAGCACTGCATAACTGAGAGCCCAGGCAAAGAGGTATTTTCTTACTCTCTGCATGGCTGTATTTGTGGGTACAGCTACTTGAAAGCAGGTTGTAGAGAGGTGGGTGTTGGCCTCTTCTGCCAAGTGAATAATGACAGGACCAGAGGAGATGGTCTGAAGTTGTGGCAGGGGAGGTTTAGATTGGATATTAGAAAGAATTACTTCACTGAGAGGGTGGTCAGGCACCGGAATGTCCTCCCCAGGGTGGTGGTTGAGTCATCATCCCTGGAGGTATTTAAGAAACGTGTAGATGTGGCACTTCATGACATGGTCTAGTGGCTGAGATTGTTGGGTTAGGTGATTTTTTCTGTGGGGTTTGTTTTTCTGTTGGTTTGGTGGTTTTTGTTTTGTTTTGTTTGGTTTGGTTTTGCTTTGGCTTTTTTTTGTTGTTGTTTTTTTGTTTGTTTGTTTGTTTGTTTTGTTTTTTATTTTGGTGTGTGTATGTTTGTACTCTATCTCAGAGGTCCCTTCCAACCATGAAGATTCTGTGATTCCATGATTTCTTGTACTCAGCCATGCTGAGGAGTGCTGGGTGACTGCTTCCTCTGGCTCACCTCAGCAGGATGGATTTTATTTGGGTACGGGAAGTAGCATGATGCTGGTCCCAATTTCAGGGTGGGTGAGGAGAACACAGGTCCAGCTCATGGGGATGGAATGGGACACTTCTGTGGACTGCAGGTGGAAAGCCTGCTCCCTGCTCTGGCCCTCTCTTGGAAGGGACCTTGTCTGGAGGAAAGTAAAGCAGAAAGGGAAATGGAAAGAAGAAAATCTTGTTTCTTTGAGACCCCACAGACACTTGGAGTATAAAACAAGTACACTAATAGCAATATTTTTTTCTTCCTTGGGTGCAATGCAACAAGAGAAGTGTGTAAAGGATAAGGCTAGTAGCTGGAACAAATCCTCCTCTCACATGTGTCTTTATAAAGCTTTACTGATAGCATTTTCATGCTGGTAAGTATTAAACAATTTGTTACAGTCTATCATTATGAGCCATTTCAAACCATAAGGGGTGCCCCATTAATTCTGTAAAATGTTATTCTGAAAAGGTGAAAGTTTTACAGGCTGTCAGAACTTCTATATTTTGTTAATTTCCAGCATGAAAAGCAGAGATTTCCCCCCTCTGTCATAGAAAATTATTTTGAATAAGTGATACGCTTATTTTAGCATAGTCTGTTCCTAAAATCAGATGAACTATAAGAGAAGGATAAATATTAAGCTATAGAGTTTCTATCCAATAGCCATTGAAGAGTATTTTTATCAATACTTAAGGATGAAAGAAACTCCTGATGTATTAAAGTAAGGCAGAGGGGGCAACCCATCAAAGGCAGGTTAGAGGCTGGAAGAATTAGTACAGGAGTCTTAGACAGATGATCTCATCTTAAAATGTTTTTGTTTTCCCGTAGGTAATTACATAAACATCATCTGTGTGGTTAAATGCTGAGTTTAGCATTTCAGGTTACAAGATGGATGCCTTTTAAAATCTGGTGAGAAAAACGTTGCTTGGGAACCACAGGTTATGCAAAACACTCAAGTGTTGGGCATTTGCTATGGAGGTGAAGACAGTGGCTCATCTTTGGGGTATGAACTTCAGTAGCTGACTCTTTAAGTAACAGTTTCCCTGCTTGGGAGTAGTGGAGTCCTCTACAAAGCATGTCTCTGAACATGCTCACTTCTTTTCGATGAGGATTGGGAAATTCAGCACCTTGAAAGAACTACATAATGTCTAGGAGACTGCAGTGTCATGCTTTGCTGTAATTTGCTGTTAAACTGAGAAAACATTTCTTCAGTGTATCATAGTTGGAGAATTATTTAAGCATACTACTAATCAGATTTTTGATACTGTGAGCACCAGGAATGTTTTCTGCAACCTACTTATCTAGGCTTTTATCCAAAACATGTTAACAAAATTTACTGATTCATTAGGGAACGAAACACAATGCACAATGGTGCACAAGTACATCTTGACAAAATGTCTTGTTTTGCTTTAGCAAACAAGGGTATACAAAGTAAATAGTCAAATATGTGAATATGACAATGTTCATGTAAGGCTGTGCTTTTGAAAATGTTGTCATAACTATATGTTTAATGTTGACAGTGTGTTTCCTGCTCTGCTATATTAAAAAAAAAATCATATTTTAATATCTTTGAGCCAACATAACAAAGCACAGACATGATAGAAAGGAGTGCAGGTATTAAAGTCACTAATTCAGTGAGATGAAATCAGGATGATGTCAGGAATCAGGAACAAAATCGGTTCCTGTCAGTATGGCTCAGGCAATGGTCATGCCATGTAGCAGGCACTGGTTTTAGAATACTTCACCTGAAATCTACTCTCTCAGAACTCCACGTAACTTCCTAAATAAATACTTAGCTTTCCTAAAACTGTGAGAGAGATGTGACAAAGTCGGAACCCCACCATCCTAACATTGTTTTCTTTCATCATTTCCATGTATTGTGTTTAGCCTTCATCTAGACAAAACTACAGATGAAAGGTGAATATCCATTGATATTTTTCCCCTTTTCTTAAGTATGCATCATTTGAAATATGCTGTGGAATTTAACTCTGTTTTGGCTTGCAAGAAAGACCATAAAGGTAGCAGGAATCCAAAATAAGGAATACATAATAAAGTATATACAAAAATATTATAATGGATAAGGAAGCCTTTCTTTATTTTCAGAGTCTGAAAATAAAGACCCTGAAAAAAAATCAGCTCTGAAAATATGAACAGGCAGGGAGGGGAAGTCCCTACATTTCTGTGGGCTGTGTGAAGACATGTAATAGAGAATGAGGAGAAAGTTTAGGACAGGGTAAGAAAAGACCAGTTCACTCTAGCCTTGCCTAAGGGAGAGAGAGGGTGGGAGTCTCTGGGCATCCCGGGACCTCTACTCACCAAAGGCATAGAGGAGCTGTTGTGATCCACCCCTGGGATGCTCCATAAAACAATTAGAGCTGATCTGAGACAGGATTAACACCCAAGAGGTGTATTTGCACTGTCTAATTTTAGGCATTTAATGTGTGTGCTCTTGACTAGTCTTTTGAACAGTTCTGTCTCTCTCTCTCCATTAACCCTGTCAGGAATTCAGGCATCCTGTCTTCCCTCTTCTGCATGGTTTCCTACTGTTACAAGCCCAAAGTGGCCCAAAATGTTGAGACCACAGAGTTGCACAAGCTGCAGTTCTGCTTTCCTGGGCTCAGGTGGCAGGAGCTCCTAGCTGGTGCATGAAGTGGAACTCCCTCAGCATTTCTTCTCATGATGGAACTGCTCCTGCTGTGCATGCAGGCAGGGAGGTCTCCTCACCATCGAGCATTGCTGAGCTTTTGCATCCACATGGTCACTATGATGCTCATCTGGACATATCCCTTCCCCATGAACAGCCACACTTGAACTTCCTCTGTCTTCCAAGGGAATGGCACAGGGACCCGTGAAGCTAGAGCTGCCATAACAAAGGCTGATAAAACACAATAAAAAACCCCGCAAATCAGCTTTTTTAGTCTTTTTCAGAAATGGGTGATATTTTCACAAAGCACATAGCTCCCTCTTTTTTTTTTTTTTTCTGTAATAGGATGTGGTCTGTCTTGCAACGGCAAAGTACTTGAAATCTTATCCTTTAGTGACATTCATTTTATGAAGCTTGTGAAAATGGTGAGAAACATCAGACTGGTTGCTTAGATTACAGGAGCAAATTATTAGTGTTAACAGACAGAGGGTCTTTGTGCCGTTGCTTTCTCTGTGTATCTGGTTTAGTGACATCTTTTGGCAAAGATGAAAATGAAATCTATGTTACAGGTAGCCATGGAAGAATGAAAATAGAAATGTCTTCAGTCTGTGAGTTGGCTTTTTCTTAGTGCATTAAAGAAGTTTTATGAGTGTGTTATCTACTACTCACAATAAAAATATTAAAACTAGCCAATAGGTAGTTCAAGTCTGAATTTTACTGCTTACAAAATCAATAAAATAAATGATTCATTGAAACAACTTTCAGGTGAATGCTATGAAAAGATAATCTTTACTTTGGATTTTGTAGGAATCAATAATTGATACCAAAACTGATATATAAGAATGGTATATCTGTTTAATCTTATTTTTCTTGACTGAGTGAAGGCAAACACTGAGCAAACATGAGAAATAATGAAAAATTTTCATGAAAAAACCACTACTGAAATTCAAGGTTCAAATTCTAGACCAGCCAATGCAAAAGTGTTTTACTGCATGTGCTATGAAAATGTCTGACTGTCCCTTGCTAGAGAGCGGGAACCTCAGTTGCACAGACACATGATGGCATTCTTGTGATACCTTGAGCACCTGCTACTTTGCACCCCCAGCCACGCATGCTAAAGCAGTGATGCAGCTGTTGTACATCATGGGTGCAGGGACTCAGCGTGGTGAGGGCATCTGTTTGTCAGAGACTCTTTGACCTAATCTACCCTGTTCAGCTTGGCACAGAGCTTGTCAGTGATTCTGGCCACTGGGGAAAAAAAATAAGATTAACTTCTTTGGGTGTTTTTTCTTAATCCTGTGCTGAATCACATTCAGTGTGTACTCCTGAAAATACCGTGCTGTGGAAAAAAGTCCAGATCCTGTGCTTTTACAAGGACAGTCCTTTCTGCTGCAAAAACTTCCCTAATGTTACCTTCCTGCCTGCACAGAATGACTTGGTTTGTATCTGTTTTAAAGATAAAATTCTGATACTTTTCTTCAGCTACATGGATCTTGCAGATATTCAGACCACATTGTGGAAATTGAATTTTGATCTTTTCCTTCACTCAGATTTAGGGTATATTCCCCTGAATTGCTACATGAGAATTTTCACCATTTCAATGGAGGATCTGTTTCCTGGGTTCTCACCCAGACTTGGAGCCACTCTAAACAGTCTTGCTGTTTATTTCTGTTCTTAGCAGAAACCTCTCACTCCCCTCCTGAGACCTTCCCTCTCCCACATGTAGGACGTTTAAGGCTTCATTTTTTTTTTTCCAGCATGATGCCAGAATTGTTTTGCTTACTTACAGTGAAGAAAATCAAGACATAACCAGAATCAGGCATTCAGTTTCTGTTTTGGTTTCATCCTGAAAACAAACTTTGCATGAAAACCATCCACCTCACTAAATCCAGCTAGCTTTCAATATGCTATCAACTCTCTTTCAATATGCCAGCAGTTGGAAAATGCAGGTGTATTGCTCAAAATAGTTCCTAGTGTACACATGAACTGGAAGATATTCAGAATAGCACAGAGCTTTTCAGTGAGCTCAATAACCATGAAAAATAGACATCCAAACCAGCCAAGTAGAGATATGTCATAAGCCTGCATATATATTCCTCTTGCACACATACTTAAAATTTAGGCTGCTGGTAGGGACTATACATGATTTAGGAGACAGGGCCTATATATAGGCCTATATATAGATATATATGTACAACTCTGAAATTTTCACAGTGTGTTTAAACTTTTGCTTATCTTAGACTTAAAAGTAATAAACAGAAACAATTTCATAAGTGATAAAACAACTTTCCAGTAGAAAACAATTAATTCAGGAACCAAAGAAAGCCTGGTTTTATTGCTATGTTATGTCATAATATATAACATACATTATGTTATTAGGTTTCTAATATCTGTAATTTTATTTTCTTGAAGTGCAGGGAAAACCAAGGATTACAAGAAGAACAGTTGGTGACGTTTTTAGCAATGCTCTAGCAGCACATTAAATCCAAAAATACTCAATAAATCCTAAATACTTTGTTGGACTTCACAGGATTCATGCTGATGTAAGAGATTAAGACCATCTTTAGAGTTGCATGGGGCAGGCTAGAACCAATCATGCCCTGCACTATAAAAATCTTATATCATCCACGTAACTTTAAATGTGGAAAATTAACAAAAGTAATATTGCAGTTGAGCATGGGAATTATGCCACTGGCAGTTGTACCCTGTTGACAGCTATTTGCAGTTGTTGTCTTGGGAGTGCTGATTCACTCCCACAGCCTGAACTGTGGCAATAAAGTTATTAAGAAAAAAGAAAAAGGAAGGAGAAGAAACCTGCTCCTTATGTTATAGCTCTTTGTAAACCATCTGATTTGGAGCCACTTGGGCATGTACTGTGCAGATATAACCTCTGCATATGGGAAGGTTGCCAACCAGAGAACACACAATCTCTTCTGCCCTTTTCACACTCCCTGCCTGGTGAATGCAGGTTGCTGCATTATGCAAGCTAACAACCTTTGCAACGTAGGTGGTTTCAGACAAATAAAGAAAGGCAAACAGCATGTCTGGGAAGGGAACAACAGCTTTGTCTGGTAGCATCCCCACACTGAGGGATGATTCAGGAGCTCACTTGGGTTTCTTTTCCCCCAGCTTATTAACCTACTCATTGTCAGATGCCTCATGACAAACTGAAAAGGACAATTCAATATGTAGACTGACTGGACAATTCAATATGTAGACTGACTGCTTAGCTTTTAGGTAGATTTCCCTAACTTGACATCTACCGGAGCTTGCTGCATTTTCTGTTCCAGACACATGCCTGTGTTCACTTTACTGCTGTGCACCAGGACCTGGGGACAAGCCTGTGCTGCTGCTGAGCTGCTCTGCTGCTGTGCTGGTGGAGCTAGAGAACTTCTGCAGTCAAAGAGAGAGAGAATTTGATTTTCTTTTTGATCTGAGACTTTAATCTTACCCAAAAAACCCACCAACCAACCACAAGAAAAGGAATTAGGATCAGTTGTTATTGTCTAGGTCTGACAGTGTTTTAGACTGAGAAAGTCTAGTGAGGAGGAAACCATACAGCATCACTAATGATGCTTTGGTGGGCTAACCTATTCCTGTGAAAAGGGATCAGTTGTGATACATATTAGTGAGAAAGCAAGAACAAGCCCAAGAAAGTTACAAGATTTGGCACAGTGTAAAGTAATCGGACCTAACAGAAACTTTTCTGAAGGACTTCTTGGAAGGAGACAACAAAAGGCAGCAAGCAGCATGCAGACAATCACTGTGAACAGTGTTTCTAGCTGCAGCCCATTTGCAATGAAAATGCAAGAGAAGATGTCCATCATTTCAAGTCTGTAGTTGACAGGAGACAAAAAAAACTGCAGAAAACTCTACACAGAAAAATACAAACCTAACAGATCAAAGGTAGTATCTGTTCTGTAACTGCACTCTTTACTTTGGCCCTTCGATTTTCTTCCATCCTCCTTTTTTAATGCCTGTTGCCTAGGTACAAGTATTGCCAGTCCAAAATCTCAACAGACTTAAAAAAGTTATTACAACTGCCTCACAAAATAGCCAGTCCCTACAAACATATAGACACAGCTTCTCTAGAAATACTCAGGAGCCATGCATGACTGAATACTAAGTAATAACTTTTTAAGAGGGGTATGCTGACATTAGGCATAAACTAAATGATGACAAATAGTGTTATATAAATGTCCTGGTTTGAGGTAAAATGAACCAATTTTCTGTTTTACAGTTTTTCTTAGCTGGGCCTCTTCTAACTAACTAAACTCTGAAATTAACAGCACGTTGTTCAGAACTGTTTTGTCTCACAGTGATAAGACCTGATTATACCAAGGGATGGTATGCAGAGAGGCCCTTGCTTATACTTACTGCTAGAACAACCAAGATAATTTGCCTGTTGGAGGGTCGGAAACAGAAAAGTGTAAAGGGGTCGCACCTGCAAGGAGGAACGGACAGGCCAGGTGACCCAAAATTGACCAACAGGAGTATTCCATCCCATCTGCATCATGCCCCGTATAAAAGCTGAAGGATCAAAAGGCCAACTCTCCTTCTTCGATGGCTGATGTCCAAGGAGGACCCTGCCTGTTCGTCTGCCTTTGATTCCAACCCGAGCGTTCCTGACTCCAGATCTGGAATCCAGCTCCTGTGGATCACCGAGTCCAGTTTGGGACTTTTCCTGAAGCCTGCTGGTGACGTAGTAGCTCCTGGGAGCTTGATAAGGTTTTGTATATACTGTATACTTCCTTTTTCCTTTTCCTAAATTTCCTTTTTATTACATGATTATTATTTATATTTTCATTAAAGTAGTTTAGTTTTTTCTAAACTCTTGAATCTCTTCAATTTCTTCCTCTCCTCTCTTTTACCCAAAGGTAAAATCTGTCAATCAGGTTTTGGTAAATTTGGCTGAAACCATGACAATAAGGATATGCTTTTGGTGCATGAACTAAAGTGAGCAGTCCTGATGAGCAAAAGCAAAAAAGTACAGCTGAAGAAATCCCAGTGGCAAGACTTCTAGTGTAGTCTTGAGGATTTTCCTGTAAATGGGTTTTTTTCCTGTGCTTTAAGTTATAACTAAATGCTTCAAACAATAGCAGTCTCAGCAAAAGGGTTTTGTTAAAATAAAAATCAAACAAAACAAACAAGAACTGAAAAAAACCTGTTTAAACTTTTTGAAGAACAGAAGAAATCCACAGACCTAAAAGATCCTTCCCTTCCCTTCCCTTCC